>MU967105.1:0-30144 GCA_036418165.1 Cooperia oncophora | reverse complement strand
CCCTAAAATCCATGTAAATGGTAATAATCATGCCTTTTAGAGCTCGCGAAGCAAAGGAAGCCGAGATGCGAGCTGATGCAGAGAACGACAAGGCAAGAGAATCAGAGAATACGACACCGAAAGATTAGTATAGCCGACTTTGACATGTACGGTCACAGACAATGACAAAGAGACCTCGTCATATCATTTGATTCTAATAATTTTTTGTAGAAATAAAGACATTCCAATTCCGTCGAAAAAGATATCATCTCATGTTTACATTACCTTACTGACACATCTCCTAACTTCAATTCGTGGGATTTGGAATCCAGATATGGATTTGTAGGTACTCATTGAACTACCAGTATATACAAGAAAGAAACCATCGGAAACGCCTCTAATAAGGCGCCAAATCTGGACGAACATTCGTTGGAGCGAGATACTGCCGCGCGCGAGAGACACCTAAGACAAAGGAACAGGAGGACGAGTGACACGACAAAGGTCGGTCCTCACAGAACGCACCGCTTCTGTGGTTACTGATATAGGACCGCCGGCATATGTCGATGTCAGATGGGTGAAGAAGCTTCTGACAATCGCGGCTTTCTGGTAACTCACTGTCGATCCGCGAAAGTGGGACAGCTCCGGAGACTGCGGTTCGAAATATTTGAACAAGGGAGAGAGGCTACTTACTGGGTATTTGGGGAGTGAGACTTCACTGTTACCACATAGATCAACGGTAATTATAAGCTCGAAAGTTCGTTCAAGATGAAAAGTACCAAGCGCTGCAATGGCTCCTCGTGAGTCACCACTATCTGGAACTAACAGAAAGCGCATCCTGAGAAAATTGCCAAGAACTTCAGATGAAGAACAGAAAGCAACTATACAACATCGGTGCAGTTTGGCGACGAGGGGTGGGGGCATTTTGCACCTTCGTTGCTTCACTCTAGTGAAGCTGAAGCGAGCTCGTCAAGTCATCACAGTGGAAGCTGTGAACTCGAGAAGAGGCTGCCTAGATGGGTACGTTTCTTCCCGGGTAGCTGCAAAAAAACTTGACAAACCGCAAGACAAAAGATACTGACTGATTAGCTCTTGCAAAGGTGACCCCATTACAAGAGACAAGCAAAGAGGAATCAACCAGGCTAAGCAAGAAACGAATAACATGCAAGGTAACATGGATCGCCGCGTTCAATGCTCGGTTTTTCAGAAAGTCTCAGTTTATATTGCTCATTCGTTGAAAGTGTTGAAAGAATTGTGTGTATAAGAGGTTTCTAAGTTGCATTAGCTGATTCTAGCAGTAGTAAACCATCACAATCATGAAAGTAACAATGCCTTTCAAAACTAAAAGATTCAAAATAAGGTGAATCTCGAAGGTGTCTACATACCTGGGGCACATTGAAGCCGTCGCTTAAACCTTCTCGATCTGCCATAGAGTCGAAAAACAACCAACGCCCAGAAAGTGACCGAACGAATGCGACGTAATGTGACGTTTCAATGCACAAAACAGCAGATAACACCTGAAAGTAGTACTATTACACTCATAAACAGTTGTTGCTATCCCTTTACTATATCAAAGGCTCTGACTTTAGATGATCAACACTTGTGACCTCCTTAACATGCCTAATATGAGTTGCGGCCCACCAGGAAACCATTCTCGGTCTCAGTTTAGAATGGAAACTACCATTCTAAACTGAGACCGAGAATGTGTACAAGTAGCTGCTCAGAGAGAGCCTATTATATTTCATCACCTGGGTTGGAAAGGCGTGGCCGCCTGCTTCATTTGAACGTGGCGGCAGCTGCGATTTTTATAGTATATTGCCATTTGGCACAATTGCTGTCAGCAGGTCTTTGTCCACGGAGCAATACAAGGTAACAGTTGCCTCCTGTGGAAATCTCTCCCGCCATTCCCATCTTTGGGATATAAAATTCACGTATAATCCAAAATGGGCCATACCACAGCATTCCCTCCGACTATCTTCACTCAACCCATTTTCCCCGTGAAAGGAGTTTGAGTCACAAACCCATGGACGAGGAAGTTGGAGTTAAACTTCCACTGAGTTAGATTTTTCGCGCACCAAATGGCTAAAGATACTTTTCCACAACAATGTTAGGGTCTAGATTGAGCTGTACTGGAAGGTTTTCTCGAGCTCAGCATCGTCTCTGGATCTTGTCAACGTGACTATCTACCACTCACCCTTTTTTTTACAGGGCGGTCCAAAAGTTTGACGTGCGAAAAATTGGGTAGTTGGTATGAGAGAATCATTTTATTCGTCGGTAAATAAATTTCTGTAACAAGCTTGGAAAAGTGATCGCATTTGGGAGTAAAACGCTTATTTGAGCGCTTGACCGCTAAGCATGAAGCAAAGAAGTTTAAGCGAACACATGCACAACTAGACAATGTATTTCTCTCGGTAATTTTTGTTTGGGCGGTTAAACCCAAGACGAGTGACAGTCTTCCATGACTTCTGGACCAGTTTAACACCTTTTTACTAAAAGCTAAATGTTAGTCGCTCCTTACCATAATGCATGCACAGTAATAGTACTGAAAATAGCAGGTATGATGTTATTGGTCAAGGAGCGTTGGTCATCTGTTCAGATAAAAGAAAAGCAGCATATCAGTTGGGTATATAAACATGTGGAAGAAGGTAAGCGCGGCGAAGCCGGACCATATCACAGAAGGAGGCACGCCAGCGTCAGACGGCGAGGCGACTGGTATTAGTAAAAATAGAAACAGAATCGTTTAAAGATATGACTAATGTTCCAGACAATAGAAAGTTGCGTAGGTAAACATAGTACGCAAAGGATCATGTTCAGATAATAGATAAGATTTTTAGGAGTTATCATCCTCAGAACATAAAGGATATAGACTGCGAATAATTCAGAAAAAAAAATCAAATGGTCGAACTCACCATACGGTGAAGAGCAGGTTTTTTGACAGGACGACCACTTGGATAGAACAAACGCATTGCATGGTCTTGTTCCCCAGCATTGTAGTGCACACGAGTAGAACAAGGTACACAAAAGGATACCTGTAACAAAGGAAAATTGAATGTGCATCGCCTTTGCTACCACATAGTACGAAGTACTATCGCTAGATTAACGAATGCCCCTTTACGATAATATCGGGTCAAAAGAATCTCACCTCCGATAATGTAACCCGCTTGCACAGGAAACATTCAGGACACATTCCTTCAGCTGGCTTACTACATCCATGACAAGCTTGTACAGCTGAAATTAGACAGCATCAAGAAAACCCGAACAAAATGCAACAACCTATGAAAAACCAACCGTTGTTCACAAGACCAGTAATTTCGATTCGTTCCAACGGCAAGATCTTATCAAACAGCTTTTGTTGACCATATCGCGGCAGCTGTAAGAGTACTAGAGTAAGGCTTACATACTAACTCGTCTGAAAGTTACCACAGCAACAATAAACAAGTTCTGCGTTGTAACATTTTGCCCTGTCGCAGAATCTACAGGAATATTTGACACTATTCAACTATTACTACCACATTTTTCCGAAAACAGGCCTGATCTTCATCGACTTTCGACCTCTGAACATTCATTTCCGGCGCTCACGCTGATGGAAGACGCTGCGATTATCTGCGCTCTGCTAAGGCTGAACCGACCTGAAGGAAATCACTCTTTCTCCCAGGCTCAGCCTTAGAAAAGCGCTAAATGGCGCTGGCGTCGAAAAATAAATGTCATATTCGTGATCAGGGCATCAAACAACCCCATTATGCAGGTTTTTATCGATTTAAAAAAGGGTGTGGCGCCAAATCAGCGCCTAATGGCGGCAGATGGCGTCAGGGCCGAGAACTCACTTCATCTTTGTGATCAGGACATCAACTGACCTTGCAAATTTAAACCGAATTTGGTGAGAAATTGGCAGCGCCAAACTGGCACCAGTTCGCGCTAGCGCCAAAAGCGAGTGCTATATTCGTGATCACAACACCGAATTACCTCTCGAAGTTCCAACGAAAAAACATTTTTTTTTGTTTTCGGGGTAGTAATCAGGGCACGCCATCGCGTTGTGATCAATTACTGAAAATTACGACCCCCCCCTAATTCCATCCTCAAATACGACCCCCTCTTCATGCTACCAACCACTTCTAGATTTTTCAAACTTTCTTAGAACCATTTCCCATTTTCCGAAAAATTTTTCGAGCGGGGGGGGGGAGGGAAGAGGGAGGTTCGTCAGGATATAATTATCATTTTTTTTAACCATCGGAAATAGTACTTGTATAGATCCTTGGCAGTCTGCCAGCAACGACCAAATACGACCCCGTCCCCCTTCACAGCGTCCGTGAAACAATTGAAATCAACTGTCAAAATTTTTCAGACCAAATACCCCCCTTTATCACGATCAAATACGACCCTCTTAAGATAATCACAACGATGGAGTGCCCTGGTAGTAATAGTTGAATAGTGCCGAATATTTTCCTTTTTGCCTCTGATCTTTACTAACAGCCAACACTATGAACATACAAACCTGCAGAATGAGGGTTTTTGGAGGATAAGCAAATTTAACATTCGCTGATCGCATCGAACGTTCAAGCAGATGCTGCGTAGTGGCCACACCAGCCGTCCAGTCGTCGACAATCAACGGGCAAAGATATGTCCGATCCACTTTGTTATCCTTCAGGTTTCTGGAATGAGCCTCAATCTCAAAGGACAGATTACTTGGGATATCAACGCTAAATCATACATTAATTCAACCAACGGCGGTGCTCTAAGCAGTTGTCCAAAAAGAGCCGTCAGTACTTCTTCCGGATCCTTCTCCTCACTGGTCAACCCTCGCATATGTGGCAGACTTTTTGAGAGCAGTTCACGTACTTTCATGATGTGATCGGCGCGGACGTAGTGGAACCTAAAAATGACGTTAATCGGGAAATGGTAAACGAAAGGCCGTCAGCAGTACGATGAAAATGTTGAAGATACAACAACGCGTTTAGGCGTGACAAGCTCACTTTCTCAAAGGATACACTACTTCAGTCGCTAGCAAACGTTGAAGTTCCCGGTATTGTGGTATATCATCTCTGTTCGCTGGTCGCTCAAGTAACCTGCAAAGGGACAAAAGTTGTATTCTGCAAAAAGATTTGTGATACAGCTGAAATGGTTCTGAAAAAGATGGCAAAAACTGAAGGCCAAACAGTTCTCTTCACTGGGACTGGAGACAGAGAGCAACTGAAGCGAGAGTTCAAGATAAGCTACTCAGCGACCAGTAAGAAATCAGTAATTGCACCCATGCAGTCTTGGCTCCTTTCATACTTTTCATCGGCGATTCACCGTTTTGAGCGAAAAGGCAATTACAGGTATGAATCTACCGTTTTGAGCGTTACGGGCAAGACAAACTGGCGTTTCCTCTAGAACGCTCGATCGATACCTGCATTTTTCTTCTCGTCCAAGACGCTCGGCATGCCCGAAACCCCAACGAAAATTATGAACAATGCCCAACTACTTCAGCGGTAAAAGGATTTACCTGTCGAAAGCAGTACTTTGTACGAACATGGCATATAATGTGGCATCGAGATAACAGCTATTTCTGTGTCCTTGAATGCCTTTCATTCGACCAACAAGATCATCAGTGATCCGCCAGGGTTCACATTTCGTCGGCTCGATTCCGCTATCGATGCTGCCGAAATCCGCTCTCACTGAAAATAAATGATGATACTGAACGTTGTTCGGCTACGGGAGTGGAGGGGGGGGGGCATCTCGGACCTTTGCTGCTTCACTAGTTCCGGTTTACAAGTCTCCCTCTAGCAAAACTTGTGAACAAGCTCGTCGAGCTCGGTGAAACTTGTCAACACTTGTAAGCACACGAAATGGCTCTCTAGTTGGGTCGACACGTTGTTGTGTGGAAGTAGTAAGAAGTGCAAATGCCCCCCCCCCTCCTAGCCGATCTACCCCGAATATTGTGATTGTTGAATAATTTTCAAACATCACTATGCCCAACAGTAAAAAAAACCGGGTAGCAATGAACGACGACCAGACCTCTGATAATGTTCCTATCCCTAGCTCAAAAATTTTCTCCACTTTCAGCAAATCACAATCTTTGCTTACTTCACTATTAAATGCGCCCTTACTAATTTATGTGTTACATTAGAAACATAGCTGAAATTGAAAGGGTGGACGACACACTCAATGACTAAGGAAAACCAGTAAAGGACTAACTCTGCTTGGGCGAGCCTGCTTTATCATTCATAGCGTTAGGGTCCACACGACGGTCTCGTCGGAGAGCGGATGTCGGCACAAGGACACCGTTCATCACGTCGGCTGCACTTGACATCGGTGCTTCGTAGGCAGGGCGCCAGCCAGATGGGGACACATCATCCTGAACACCACAATTATCACTTCCATTAAAAAAATGGGTGTACTATATTTTGCATCACGACACTGGTTTCAGAGGCCCCTATCTCACAAGATTTCAGCAAATCTCTTCATACAATTAAGTGAATAAAACGAAATTGAATGAGGTAATTATATTTTATGTGCTTTTACAACAACCTGTCACGAGCTGTTATGCTGTTGTGTTAGTTATACCAACAAAACTTCACAAAGTTTTGAGAAACAAGAAAAAACATTTGAAATAATGACTTTGTATAACTGGCACGTATCGATCCTCCATGAGAAAGGGGTTTCATGATTCCCCATTGGGCGCTGACCTCACGGAACTCACACCAGGGAATGTTATGAGGAACTAATGTATCTCACGCAACAAGAAGCCATTCAAAAATTGCGAAATTCCACAAAGTATATGCCAAAAACACTTTTATAGTAAAATAACTAAGATTTCTCTATGAGAAGTCTGGAAGTAGAAGCATGATGCAAGATATTTTTCTCTGAAAATTGTTGGTACCTATTTTGCTCCTTACGAAAAACCAAACAGAATAAATAAACATGCATATGAAGAAACGAAATGTTGGTGAAGAATGTATGTTCTGAAAAAACTCCACTTTGATTTGGGAGCGAAGTTGCGATTAATCGGGATCGATATAAAAGGTGTAGCCATCCACATAGTGAAGCAGTGAAAATTACAACTCGTTTCTTTCCTGCCTCTCAGCAAAATCGAAGCTGAGGATTAACTTAGGCTGCGTTCATACTTTGCGTCAGTGTATATCAGCATACGGCACGCAGCGTTTCAAGTGTACGCCAGTGCCCAGGAATGCATACCCCCGGAATTTACATGGAATTACCAGGATTATAGGTGTCGATCTACCAACCGTAATCGAGCGTATAGCCAGCACCGGCGTTGCAGAGCAGCAACAGTTTTTGCCTCAAACTCAAATTGCCCGCCAGAACGCTGGCGTACGTTGGCATAAGCTGACATTCGCTAGATTTATATCCATACTTTCTTAGACGATTCTCACGCTGGCATATGCTGACGCAAAGTATGAACGCGTATAGCAATTCAATGATAACGTGAAAAAAGGCAGGGCACTAAATCTAAGACTTCTTATGCCCGCCTATCGGAAAACGAGACCGGTTAGATGGTTAAGGAAACGTACGGGTTACTAGAATATATCATAAGTAATTTATATACAGTAGCATGATGCGAAAAAGATACGATTAGGCAATACGTAATGTCAATGAAAATAACCTTCCAACATTTGAGTATAGTGCTGTCCCGGAGTCTCATTACTCATCTGAATGTGTAAAAACAATGTGAAACTCCAAAATTTTATTCCAAAAAACTCAAAAGACAACAAAAGTCTCAAAAGTTTTTCAAAATATCTTATCTTGCAATATTTCGGTGCGTAGCACCTTCCTCAGGCCTGAAATTATTTAGCTTGACTTCCGCTTACGTTCCTAAAGAAACAACCCGCATGGATCCCTCCCCAACAAGCCACTTACCTAAATGTCCCGGGTAGTTCCTCCCTGTTGTTTATTTGGGGTAGTAGCCGTTTTATTTCCAGGGCCTCCAATATTTTCCTTTCCATTGCGCTCTCTACATTTTCCAACATTTCTTACAAGTCAAGTCTTCAAGGCGGTCTCGTGTAGTAGAGGGAGGACAAGAATGCCCCAGTCACTGTGTCGCGAAATTGGATCTCAACTGCACTCATCAAGGCTTTACTTCCCTCGGGATTACTGAAGAAGTTCCAAACAGGTCCAAGAGGCGAAAACAATGAATCCACCACGCCAGCGTTTGGGGAAAAACACATACCAACTATCGAGATTATGGGCAGAACTTGAGTTGAAGGGCTTTTGAATGTTGACGGCACCACTCCTTTCACAACAAGAGAAGCTCACAATGAACCGATTAAAGTTCAAACACAAAACTAACCAATTCAACAACTGCACTTCGCTCAATGTGATCATGATCGTCACTCATTGCGTCACCAATCCATCGAATGACTCCCGAACGACAAGCACCGAGATGGCAGACTTCCACACAACTTCCTGAAGAGCCATATAACTGCGCAAGCCTTTACATATAAAATAAAATGGAATTTGAAATGTCTTGGAAAGAATTCTATGAACTTTGGACATTTGTGATTAATTCGAAAAAATACGTTGCAAAACATCTCTAGAGAATTAATAGACGGACGTTGACTATGAGATCGAAAAAACGATCCTCTACTGAAACGGTTGTAGGACGCGATTCTTGAGAACAAATCATTCTCATTTCTTCAAGTAGCAGGAAAAAAGAGGATATTGAAGTAGCTGGCCAACTGATGGTTCAATAACCAGCACATAAGAGTGCAGAAATTACATCAACAACAGTGCGAATAAAAACGTGGAAAGGGCAAAATCGATCCCTTGGAAATAATTAGAAGAACGCAGGGCTACTAACTGGCTCTGCTTAAAACGCGTCGTATTCAAGGAAGGTGAAAATATAGGGCTTCGAAATGAATGAACATAAGGATTGCGAAAACGATGGAAATGGGTGGAGATCTTACTGATGAGAAAAGTGAGATACCGTGAGCGGCATCCACAGAGCACATGGTATTCATTTTGTTTTGTTTGCATAGGGTGAAATGAAAGAGGGTGGGGGAGGAGGGTATGCGGCTGTATAAAGGATAGAAAAGTCTTCGCCGTTGATCAATCCCTTTGTGGGATGCGGCACGCATTCTACTTCCATTCAGAATCGTAGTGGCTTATTGAATGCGATGTGGCCTATACAATGACTTGCGGGGGCCAGCCGATGTACAAGTCAGTCTTCCTATTCTACCAGACGATCTTCTACTAGTTTAATCTGTCTCCTGAGGGTAAAAGGCTTGGCCGGACTGGGCGCGAGTCGACCGGGATTTGAACCAAGACTACTCGAAGGGTAAGCGCGCCACTTGTCCCTACACCATCGTCGCCTCATCCAGCTGTATAGACACATCTGATTTCGGGGTATTTGCACTTCCTTCTGGTAAAACTTATAAGGTGTAGCAACCATAACGAAAAAAAAATTAATTTGGTCAGCGTACCAACGGTGAACGAGTCAATCATGTAGTCTTCGGCCTGCATCTGCGGTCGTGGAGGTACAGCAGGAGGCGATGGCATGTCACGAAGAGACTCAGCGGAAGCCTTAACTAATGTTTCAGTAGGAATGCAGCAATTTAACTTTGACGGCAAGAGTAAGAAAGCACATAAAGCGACCCTGTCAAGTTAAACGAGTCAGAGACACGTGGATATAGCACGATCATCGACAGAACAATTGGAAACTGAAAGTTGGATGATATTTCAACCTCTTACCTGTTTCTGGACCAACGAAATGGGTCGATTATGAGCATTTGCAGCCGTTACAACTGGACGTGGAATGATTTCCAGAGCGGAAAGAAGCACGAAACCAGCATGATTCTCCGGCGTCTGGAAGAGCACCTCGCCTTGGAAAACACCCGTGCCTTTTCCGACTTTTTCGTCCTAAAAAGAGCAGATATGGTGGTGTCTTCAAAGTGTGGCAGTTGTTTTTCAAGGCACAGTATCATAACTCTAGGGTAATTTGGTTGCACGCGTTTTACTTTGCATTTATTACAAATGATTGGAGAGGAGTTCAGCAACTGTGATGAGTGGGCAAAATCGGTATGTGTCTCCTCAGTGCCGTAGATTAGATACGGGACCGAACTGATAAATTGCTCGAAAAATGACGTATGAAGTGAATAATGAAGAGCACTTCTACTACTGCTCATTTGTTGTTGAATATTGTTCAAAAATTATGGTCACGACAAAAAAGCTGCAGGACTTTTAGTACTAAAGTAGCTCAGGAGAAGAAAGAGAACACGGACCCGCTGTGGCGCGTTAGACCGCATTCAGACTTCGCGATCGCGCCACTGTATCGCTCGACTGGATCGCGGAGTCTCAACGCTCTGTTAAAGGGTCTGCACGTCTCAGCGGCGTAAATTCTGATGACCAGCGCCCTGCTCATGCTGAGCCTCGGGCAAGGTGAAGAGCGTAGGTTGACAAGCCGCACAAACTAATTCGTGCCAAAATTTTTGGATATCGTATTGGACAGCGTTCAGACTTTGCGACGGCAGTGCTTCGGTCGCGCGGTCGATAGCGTCGAACGCGCGACCGAAGTGCTTCTGTTGCGGAGTCTGAACGCTGATTTGGGAGCTATTACGTATTAGAACTCTTAAAAAGAAAAAGAAAAAGAAGCGCAACGAATGTAAACGATGCTTAAAAGTAAAGCCAAACCAGAACAATATTACAAATAGATTTTCCCGATAAATTGTTGGGATTTTCGTTTGGCACAACTAATTAGCCTCAGTTTTGGGTTTACTTTTGCCACCGGGTCCCCATACAAAACGGGTATATCTATAATGGAGAGCTGGAAATCTCTACAAAATTTCAGACAGCTCGAGTGTTTCAGTATTTTTGCAAAAAACTGGTAGATTAGTAAGCACATCAGAGACTTACAAAATCCACGCCGGCGTACAGATTGCTGTGTCCCTTGAGATGGCCGATGAATTTTATAGTGCCCTTGTGACGACCGCTTTCAGAAACCCATACGCATCTGTCGCCTACCATTGCTCCGCCAGTGCTCACAGGATCATCGACCCTAAATAGACTCCTTTTAAGAACTTATGTAACCTTGATAAAAAGGCAAATTTACCGGAAACGTTCTCTCGTGAACAGCCATCGCGTGTGAGCTGTGACTTCTGGAGGGTATCTGATGGAAGGGGCGATTACGATGTCGTGTCTCTCTATTTGGAGGATCCCGTTCACGAAAATGGTTGGGCTCATAGTCGTCATAATCATCAATGTATTCTGTTTTCCCTCTCTGCTCATATCGTGCATCGTCGTTCCATGATATCAACTCACTATTATACCTGAAAGAAAAACGATATTTAGGAAAATAAAAACAGACAGGTGCAATATAGATTGATCAAAGAAAGAATGTGGTCCAGAAATAAGTGAACGCAAAGAGTAAAATGACCAAACCAGTACTGAAGCAGTATGAGACACTAAAAGTTTTACTGCGAGAGGCTTTATAACTCTTACGAATCATATAGTACCTTATACCACTACGGAAAGCTTCCGATATTTAGCGCTCTACTCAGCCTGAGATAAATGAGAAGTGTTAAATGTGTTGTTAAATTGGTCAACTTATTACACCAGACAGACCAGTTTACAACTACTCTAGCATGCACCTCTCCTACCTATAACAATTATGAATTTGAAAAATTATAATTCGAGAAAGGCGCATGTGACGTTCATGTTGAGCGAGACAATTTACCCGCAGGGACAAAATTATAGTGGAATCTACCAACGTCATAGTCGAAATTGGCCTGAATTCCGAAGAAAGCGGTGTAAATAGTGCTAAAAATATAGTGCAAACACAGATAATAAATATAAGTAATATAGCATATCACGCTTCCTTCCATTTTTCCTTCTCGTCCAACTCCCCTCTCCATCCTACCTACCACTTTACTGAAGTTTTCCCCACTTACTACTACTTCTTAAATTTTTCTATGATTTTCAGTTTTTCTCAGAAATCTTGCAAGCGTGAGTGGAGTGTGGAGTCGAGTATATAGCAAATGGGAACGGAAAAACATGCGAACAGTAAAAATCGAGAAGCATTCTCAAGGTCAGATTCTCCCCCTCCCTCTCGTCCCAGGACACTTGTCAACCGTGGAGCCTCTCTCCTGCTTCCTTTATTCTTCCTCCTTTCTTCTTTTCCTTCTTTCCTTCTCTTCCTTTCCCTTCTTCCCTCAGCTGCTGGACCAGTATATAGGATGGAAAAATAGCTCTGGCTCCTCGTAGCGAGAAATGTCCGGTTGACAAGGGTCCTGTAACCCGAATTGACGAGCAAGTACGATCCCCATTGGAAACTTTTCAACCAGGATGACAGAGGGTGCGAAACGAATTTGAAAAATAAAATAAAGTTTCCGCAAGAGGATTACGACTCTTCTCCACTCCGGCGACTCAATAGGCCTCTCGAACGGGGATTTCCCAGTGCACGACGTGCCCTGACTGTGGAATGAGTGAATATCATGTGGAATACCTGTCACAGCACGTCTGCGCCGCCTAATGAGTTGGAGATTTGGGCATGTTTAGTGATTTAGCTCAACTCTTAGCTGAGCATAAATCCTGGTATGGTGTTTTTAACAGCCGCAGGTGATGGCAGTTGTAGGGTATCACATGAGCCCACTCAATGTTCTCAAAAATAATAATGCTAAAAACATTTAACCGAGACATTAACCAGAAAAATTTAAGAATTTCCAGAGCATATGAAACTTTCATGATTGAATTTAGTCCAAACAAAAGAATATGGAAGTTGACTCTCCTACTCTTCCTCAGTCATGCTTGGTTACCTTTCTAGCTGCTTTTGCTACTTTATATTCTGCTTCTACTCAGGGAACATCAACAAACGTTTCTACTCCCGGTCCAGCTCTATTTGCGAGAAGTGGGCAATTAATATGTCAGACGAAGCGCAAAAATTATGTCTTTCAGATGGCATGGAAATCGCAATCAATTCATATAAATTTATTTTCCAACGCAACTCATTCAGGCGTCCTCATCGACCTATTACTTGTGGTATGGGAAGGTGCTAGACCCTGAAAGCTTGCCTAGGTAAGACTAAATAATTTTAGCAATTTTTTCGGGAAAATTGCACACCTCATTGCAAAAAACAAACTACAATAGTCTTGAATTGTTTAAAACTACATCAAATATCAATTCAAACCTAGAAACCTTGGGATAAAGCAGTGCTAAAAATGGCAAATATTGAAACAACAGTATACAAAGAAGGACTCACGAGTCGGAAGTCGATGAGGCAGGAGCTCGTCCGCGGGGTTCATAACTAGTATCAAGTCTACGAATTGGAATGACCCGTGGCTCATTTGACATCATCATTCTAAATTACTTAATGGAAATAATCGAATAAGGAGCGTCCTATATGAGCTCTGTCATTAAACACAATTTCTAATCAAATAATCTTGACTTGCCGAATGAATACGCCTAGCAAGACAGAATTCGATGCCCCTGAGCATGTGCTGCTAGGCGCTTTTTCCAATGCAAGTACCCTGATAGCACCCTATCGAGCTGCAACATGCCGACCAGGATGCCCACCCCACGCACCCGCCCACAACTGGCCCTACAGATACATCGACGCTAGTGCTATTACCTTTTCATTCATGAAACACAATTGATATGAAGCATTCCTACATCAACTTAGGAATTTATATGTGCAGGCGTATCTGTCTAAGTGGTTGTTGGCACGATGCCAACGGGAGTCCAAAAAGGCCCATCCAGTGCCGTGCAGCACGGGTTTTCGCGGGTTTTTGGCCCTTTGACTTCGTTTTTTCGTCATTTCTCCACTGTATAGCATCCTTGCTACTATTTCTGAGCAAGCACTGAATTATCGTGCGTTATGCCTTCAAGGGAGAAGAAAAGCTTACAAAAATCAACCAGAACTTTGATCAAGTTCCTAGAAGGTAACGAACGCTTGACAGGTTTTTTTTCGAATCATGGAAAAAAATTACGACGGTGTCATGTAAAACACACCTGTTTTCAACTACAGTGGAGCTGTTCGGTTTGTGTAATTGACCCGCATTCGCATAAATATATCTGGGAGGAGCAGACCATTCCGATCCATTCATGTCCCAATTCTAGGAAAATTCATGAATATTGATGAGAGGTGAAAAATGAAGCAATAAGAAACGATGAAAGAATAGGTCAGTTTGAAAAATATAAAGCGCGGTTGCATTCTTATGAAATAACGTTAATCAGATCTAATGCTAATTATAAAATTATTAGTTCACCAAAAAGGCAACTGGTGTTTCAGAGGAGAAGCCTGTTCGGACAATTTTCATGACTATTACGAATAATTTTCTAGGAAAACATGGATAAGATTCTCTGGTGATAAAATATTCTGCTAGCATTCGTTCGTCATACGCAGCAACGTCATTCAGTCGGCCGCAAATAGCACAGCGAGCAACGTACTGCGCCTTTGTGCCCACGAAATACTCCAATAAAGCGTTGTTTTTACTGTCATCATTAGGAAAGAAGGATTTTGTATGACGTGAAGCAGCCCAACGTCACATTGGTGAAGCTGGTGCGGGTCATTGGATTCAAAGCGAAATCGATGCATTGGGCACAAGCGAGAGGGGAGACTGCAGGGGGGCACACACACACACTCACAGACTGCTGACGACGATGCTGTGCCATGGAACCGACAAAGCGCACTCGTTCCACCCAACAAAAACGCCAGACGACTATCGAGCGAAGTAAATTCATACAGCCCTCGCGGACAGCCTCCTAGACTGACGTAGGTTTGATTATTTAAGAAATTAATGCATTCGCAATAGTCTTTGCTTTAAATGAAAGAAGACGAGAAAAGTCAGGAAAGGTGTGATGGCGATGTTCGACAGCATCTTTAATTAAAGAAAGAAGAAGGTAAGAGGGTTGAGTGCAAATGCGCGTATAAAACAGAAATGTGGAAAGGAGGACAACGGCGAAAAGTAGCTGATTCCCACCGAAAACAAACATTATTCAGCAGCGTCAGCGACGAGCGAGACGGGATGCTTGTGATTACAGCATTGGTTTCCCATGCTATCACAGTAGCACACCTAAGATCAGTCTATACAATCACACCTAGATCTTACACAGCAAAAAAAGCCATCGTGAGATTTAAGACCCTTGGCCAAGGTAATTTGGAACCTCTATGAGTACCGAAATGCCATAACTGCTTTTAAATTTGGTCGAGCGAAAAATCTAATTCTCATAAACTACTGCTGAAACCCCAAGCCGAGAATGCTCCTCGTAATATCCTCCCTCTTGAGCCGAAAAGTTTCACAGAATATCTTTTCACGGCCACACATACTGCGCTCTTCCCTACCACCATGGCTGAGTGAACCGTCCGCACCCATAACAAACAGAATACCTAAGTATCTCAAGACTCACGAAATCACTGTCGTTACCACGTTTTGTTGCGAGTTCTTTTAAAATGATATACTTTTTTCTTTTCTCAACTCGGAATTTATCTTAGGTATTGACACTCTTTGAGATGGAGGTGATGTAGTGGCAACAGGTACGCTTACTATGCGCGCAGTCCAAAGGTATCGGATCCCGCCCAGGCCAACGAAGCCTTCTAGCTGGGGCACGGTAATTGGATACCAGATTCGTCTGGGAGGATAAGAACACTGACTTGTACATCGGCTGGCCCCGCAAGTCATTGTATAGGCCACATCGCATTCAATAAGCCACTACGATTCTGAATGGAAGTAGAATGCGTGCCGCATCCCACAAAGGATTGATGTACGGCAACTGAGATTTAAGAAGAGCGCTGAAGAAAAAAAAAAACAGAGTGGGAACGCAAAATTTGGTTTTTAAGTGTGACCATCGGAAAAATTGCAGCTGGACACGTTTTCCATTTTCCACAGAAGAAATGCTCAATCAAATCTGGATATACCGACGACTGAAGTGAACTAAAGGAGGTAAAATATGAGTGGATCGAGTAACTCAGTGGTGCAAAAGGCGAGAGGGTGGACCATGTCCTTGGCCTGGAAACAGCAAAAGTAGCGCACTTATAAGATCAGGCTGAGGTTTCTTCAAACCACAGTCAACAACCATCAGTACAGTTTACAAAGCTTAAGTAAAATAAAACTGTAGAAAATAAATGAACGATCTTAGCAACTAGCGACTGCACAGTTGTGATGTCGGTCAATGTTAATTGCAGTGTTCGGGTCCCTCATGACAAATCTTTGACCGATTAATCGCCGCGGAGGTTGTAGAGTGTTATTTATTCTGACCACAAAACCATAGAAATGCGGTGCCCCTATCTACTGCAACCGCTTTGACGTATTGTAGAAATATAGTCAAGGTAAAACGTCTATGCAGCTTCATGACACTAGTTAGCCAGTAATGATGGGAAGGGGGGGGGGTAAACGAGTGAGTTTATTCTAGCCAAACCGTCAGACTGTACGGAACCAGGCTGCTACTATTCACATAGATGGACAGAAATGACGTTGGTTACCTACTCACTGTCAGATATTTTTCTAACAATCATGTTTTATGTACGAAGCCGAGGAAAACAAACGGTAATGGTGGACGAGTGGGCGCCCAAAACGACTGTGTAAAGGGTTTCCGAGAAAGAAAAGTAGCGCAATAGGCTAAAAATCTTGCATAGCTGCTGCACTAGGCTCATCATATGAAAATTTATGTTCTGGGAATATTCCATCCCCACGCATATTCATAATGCGTTATTGGGGATGGACGTGGTGTAGTGGGGAGTGGCGCCGCTTACCATATGCGCGTTCCGGGGTCAAATTCCGGCCGGCGCAACCAGGCATTCTATCCCTCCATGGCATACGAACCAGTACCAGACATCTGGGAGGATGGAAATACCGATCCATATCGGCTGACACTCATCATTCATTGTACAGGTCCTATTCAAAATACACTACAATCCCGAACGGAAGTAGAATGCGTGGTGCATACCCAAAACGGAGTGATTAGCATGGAAACACTGCCCTCTACACCTTCTTCTTCTTATTCTTCTTCTTCTTCTTCTTCTTCTTCTTCAGCTTTTGTCCCGCTCTGTGGCAAGGGCTCCTCAGATATTGGTTCGTTATTTGGCCCTCTACACTTTAATCTCATGATAACTCTAACAACATTGAACATCAAGAAACAATTTCTAGCGCAGCACGATAGGGTTGCATCACCGGCTGTCAACTCAAGGCATCGAAGCGTTCATGCAGACAACTCAAGGAATCGTTTTCGAGGCTCGTAAAGCGAGAGAGAAAGAAATCGTGTGTAACAAGAGAATTCGAATAATTCTAGCCGCATACCAGACGATCATTCGCTTTGTTTTTTTGAGCGCAGCCTCGAAAATATAAGGAAACAGGCAGAAAAAAGAGAAGAGGAAAAAATAAAACTGATTAGATGACTTTTAGCAGAATATTTTTTCCATCAAAAACCCGCTTGCGCTTGCGCAGCAGTTGGACACAACTACTCAGACCACAGCATTGCGCCAAATGACTCCACTCAGGAGATTGTATCCATATGACGAACCTCCGCATGCAAGTGATGCAGGTGTTCAAATAAGCCATCAGAACAAAAGTATCGATCGTTGGGAATTGCTGCGATCCATAGCAGGGCCACATACGAGGGCCGTTCAAACTGTTCTCGGAATCGAGTAATTTAGCAGTGACGAAGGAATTTTAATCATTTCAATAGGTAACGACACTCCCTGAGGGTGAAAATACAGAATTTTAGTTACTTATCACTAATGCAAGTCTAGTTATCCTTTATGAAAGGAGACCAGAATTACTGATGTGACAATGCTGAGAGAAAAACTACTGATTTAAAGAATGAGAGAGAGTGAAGAAAATTGAGAAAATGATCAGAGATTACTTCCTGTCCCTCAACCTACAGAAAGATGTCAACCTACAGACAGATTTTCGTGGAAAGCGTTTTTCTGACAATGAAGAGCTGAAGGCGGCAATTAACGCAGATTTTGGGGACAAGAAGGAAAAATATTTTTGGGAGATAATGAAAGGTCAGTTCCCCGAACAAACAAGTGTATTGAGTTTAGAGGGACTTCATTGGAAAATGAATTTTTTTTCCAGAATTTTCTGCCTTTTTCTTCATACCTGTACCGGAATTACAATGAACAACCTTCGTATGTTGTTGTTGTCACATTCTTGTGATAAGTTGAGAGTAACAAAAAAAACCATCGCAAACTACACCAAGAAATGATGAATGTATTGTCCGGCCAAAGAGCACTGGGGTTTAAAATTCCAGGTTAAGCAAAATTGTGCACAGCTGCTTTCAAATGGGACGGAATGAGGTGACGGCCCATTAGTCACATTCCAGTCAACAAATGTGGAGTAGGGATAAGCTAGCGTGACAAAACGGCGATCAGCACGCACCACCAGCTAGTGCAACTCTATTGCAGTAACATGGCAAATGCGCTGATTTGATGTATCACGAGAGAGACTCGTGGGAAACAAAAGGTGACGAGGTTTGGAGGGGGCGACTGCCTGCTGCTATTCGCGACTATTGCTAGTGGCTGTTGGAAAAACCAGATACTAGTCTCGCGTGACGCACTCAAACTTCGCGCGACATAACAGGATATGCCGGCTCATCGATATCTCTTCTGAAAGTGGTGACCGGCCTGACTATCATGACTACAACCGACTAATCACTGAAAAAGATAACGCCCGTTTCGATATCAAAAATCAATATGCTGGAAAATATAAAGCAGTTTTGATTCAATTTGATTTGAGTTTTGATTCGCAGCATTCAAGTTCTGATAAATCATATGGGAAGAGCCTAAAGAATAACGAACATACTACCAAGAACACCGGTGAGTCGGAATTAATGCGATCTGAAGCCTCATTGAGTACCATCATTACGGCTCACGTAGAAACTAGTTGTATCGCCAAAGTCTCCAGCCCATTCCGGTCCCGTGCAGCCGTCTGCTTGAACTTCAGCGACTCAAATGATCACATAGGGTATTCCCTTTTCGTATTATGTGGAATCAATCGATCTAACCTCAACAAAAACGACTCTAAACCGGCTAAAGCTGAATTAAATTGAAGCTAATTTTAAATTCCCACCTGTATGGGAGGGAAACAGGGTATAGCATCAGGATCAGGGTACATCCTGTCACCGGGAAAACTTCCCGGAAAATACGACCCCCCAATTTCGTCCCTGCTCACTGCTACGATCCTTCTTTTCCTCACCCTACCTATTAATTTTGCCTACTTTTGAAACTTTCCACCACTTTAATCGAAATTTCCCGAAAATTCTTCACTTTTCCTGTACTCCCTGAAATTTTGCCGTCTGATGGGTAAAGCGCGAGAAGTCAACAATCGGAAATTTCTTTCTGTGACGCGGCAAATTTCTCTCAAAGGTAAGTACGACCCCCCCCCCTCTCCCAATGAAAAGCAAATGTCTCCCCCCCCCCCCGACTGGAATTTTCCCAAGGATAAGAATAATGCCTGTGAAACTGTAAAATAAACTATCAAAAATTTTCTCAGACCTAATACGACCACCACCCCCCGCTGAGGATTACCCAACGCAAGACGTGCCCTGATCGGGATAAGTCAAATAGCGGTGTCAGTATGGTCCTACAGAAATCTTCCTCCCGGTACGATCACCCGCATCCCTTTCCACAGCCTGGGAATGGTGGGTGCATAAGTGAATCGGGAGAAAACAAACAACAATTGGGAAATTATCCTTATTATCCGACGATTACGATCCCTTCTCACAGCAAACAAATACGACCCCCTGATCAGTTCTGCAGCGATTCTGCCAATAATAAAAAAATAACATCTTCTCATACGTCCCTTTGTTCACCTATTACCGGTTTTTCCTCTTCTATTATCATCAGAAAACCTGGTAGAGTTCCTGGAGAACTGGAGAACTCAACTGATAAATGCAGTTCACCGGTTCTGGGTTTGATAGTAGCGAACATTTCAAGATATAATATCGAAATCGATTCACAGTTAAGTTCTTGCTGCCTATGCTAACTCAAAGAATGAAGCGCAAAACCTAATAAACTCTGAATTATTAGAGCCGATTCGAATAATGAGTGGCAGCGACATTCGCATACCACATAATGATTATGCCCGCGATTCTATCTTACGTTGGTCAAGCGTCGCTACTGGTGAAAGGGACAAGTAGGGCAAATCAGAACTGGTTTCACGACTGCGCAAAATAAAATCGATAAGATGTTATGTTTCAAACGTCAAACGCCATCACGACAAAAACATTGAATTCATGCTCAAATGCCTCCTTCAACACGTATCCAATCCTTACTAAAGGAAGAAAAACGGTCTTTCGCATCTCTTGCATTATTCATTGGCTGACTATACAAACAGAAGTCAGCAATATTATATTATGAAATCTGAATGTGTAGTAACAATTAACATAATACTCCGATTATGAAACTTCCAAACGGCTTCCCCGCTTTCCAAATATGGAGATTTTGTCGTGTACGATCACTTCAATGAAGGTACCAGTAGATGTGATGAACGCTAGCTTCAGAGCTCGTATATGAGGCACTGCGAACACGCCACATCGTCGTTTTGAAAGGAACAACTGGGGCCGTATTCGACGGCAGCGGAGGGAGGGAGGTCGTACTTTGCCTCGATATTTTTTGTATGTTGATTTTTCCCTGTTTTGGACGCATTATGTACCACCCAGGGCACGTCTCGCCAGTGCAATGGGGAAAAATTCTTCGATACAGACTACCCCCTTCAAATTTCCTTCTTGAAAAATCTTCCTTGCCCCACTGCATTGCATTTGTTTGCATGCTACCTACAATCACGCTACATTTTGCCCAACATCCTTTCCTAAAAAAACCACTTCTCCCCGAAATAGTGTCCTCAAGCGAAAGGGGCGGCGTGAGCGTGGATGTAACAATTGAAACGGGGAGAAAAAGAGAAAAGCCAATAAATAAAAACACTCGTTTCGAAGACGCACGACCCCCTTCCCTACCGAATACAAGTCCCTTCGCTGGAGATCCCAACGCCGTACTCTGATACCCCTGCTTGATGGTAAATTTGGGAAAAATTGGTTAGAGCGAGGGTGTCGCGAAAGAGGTCGTATCGAGAAACAGAATTAGAGGAGGGGGATCGTATTGACGCTACCATGATGTGCCCTTGCTGCAAAAATGATAGCGAACAAAACGATTGGCAATGGTCACCTTTCGGGATTAGCTACGCAATCAAGTTCCGCTTGAAATAGCAAAAGCGTCCAAATTGTGTATCTTTATGAAACCGTTCACAATGCCTATCCAGTATTCTAGCCAAAGTCGATATCCCTCCACAAAAAGTTGGTTCCAAGTTCCAGCTGATTGTCCGAGCAGAGACGGAAGGCCTAGCTAGCATGGGGATCACCGGAGTGCAAAATTCTTAATAATCTTGAAAGAAGAAGTTTTCTCGCAACTTTTCTGCTGGGATCTGGGATAAAGCACACATCGCAAAACTCGCTTGTCCTCTCTACCGAATATACCACATTTTCAATGACCCTTTGTAATTCAGAGCATCGATCAAAGCACGGTACACACGTGTGTCGCTAATCGCAGCGGTTAAAATGGCCTAATCCGATCAAACCTCATCCGATTTCTTCCGCCCTCAAAATGCAGAATGAGTTATGAGTCAGACCGCAATGTACCCCACATACCAACATGTACCATAACCTATTTTCTACAAACACATTTCCAAGAGCTGAACATGCTTATTCAGGAATTGATATGAAAGTATAAAAGTTGCGCAGAAACTTCCCAATGTAATTTCTCATGAAATGGATGAAACTATGGGTAATATGAATATTGGTTCAAGAAGAAAAAGGAAAAACTTCAGAGAAATCCGAAAATGTGCGAAGCAAAATCCAGCGCAAATTTCCAACTCACCGGTATCTCGATATTGTACCACGTACCATAGCAATACGGCCGTTCACCCACTCTGCTTATACGACCGCTGTACATCTTGTTAGAATCCTTCAAAAAGTACTCATAGACTAGTGCTTTTACTGTAATCTATCAAGATTTAAAAACTAATGAGCTGCCGGAATAGAATGCTCAGTTCTACGAAAGAAACCAATCAATGTTCAGGAATCGAAATCGAATCGAAAAAGAAAAACCAGAATACTCTAAGAAGATGATAACAGTCGTGTGACCGTGCATTTTCCAGACAAAGTACTGCGACGGCACTCTCTCTCGACAGCCGACAGTCAAATGGTGAATGAAGGGCGCAACGTGAATCATTCTTCACCTCGCCACTGGTTTACAGCAAAAACAACTCATGGAATGTGGGTGTGGCCCGCGCAACGGCGCCAGTAAAGAATTCTAACCACTATCCATTCCGATGATGAGGCAAAAAACGAGTGGAAGCAGCTCAACCACTCCGTTCCTCCGAAACCTGCCACTATACTGTACAGCTGAGAAATATGATGATCGCTGATGATTAAGAACTCGCACGCGGGCAGTGATCGATACTTCTCTTATACTCAAGCCACACTACCCCTTGATGAAGCGCGTTCAAGCTAATGCAGTTGTTCTTCCTCAGCTTGCAATTCAGTTCACAAATACTTGAGATCAAACTGGGCGGTGAGTAAACCAACCAACATACAGGGGGGGGGGGGCAAAAAAAGTCACTTTCCTTCATTGACTTTCGAGGCGCTATAAGTTACACTTTATAAATTCTGATCGGACATTTCTACCACCATATTAAAGAGCATATTAAATACTATCATGACACTCCGCCACAGCCTTCTGGACGAGCGCCATCGAGAGATTCTGGCACGCGACCGCGATGTGGTGCCTGAGATCAGCGAGATAGTCGATTTCTCCGCCACCGTAGACCACCCTATTGAAAGTCGATTTCTCCGCCACCGTAGACCACCCTATTGAACTCCGCCCGAACCGGGTAATTGAGGGGTTTAGGTCAGGTGACCTACTTGGATTCCATCTTCTTTCAGGTACTCAGCCCCTTCCATTCCAAGTAGGCGAGAGTTTCTCCAACCGATTCCATGTGGTGGCACCCAATGCTGTAGCAGTACAAAGTTTCCAAGGAGGGGCGACGACATGTGAGGAGGATATTCTTCTCGAGTTGCTCGATGTAACCGCCAGCGCTCACCTTCAGTCCGGGTCCACGAAGAAAATATTGGTCTTTCCATTCCAGGTACGTCCGGTCCATACCATCAACCCGCGCCTTGGCGACTGCGGTGAAGATGATGTCCTAGACCGTGGCGACGTTGTCGGAGCTGCTCGATGTTGGAGGTCTTCCAGATCGAGAGTACTGGTCTCCAGCCATGGGTGACTCCATACTAGAAGTTTCGCAGCTGTTTGGAGGTGACATGAATTCCAAAGGTCTTCTCCAGTCAGGCTGCGACTGGAGATGACTTCATATTTTGGTGTACATGAAGGTGATGGGCGAGAGCCAGCTCCTGCTTATCGAGGAACATCTTGGGTATCTTCCGCCCTGGTACTCGTATCCACGTCCTCTGTCTGGGCTGCGAAAACTTTGCTGATATGTGACTCGGTCGAAGTGACTTTTTTTGCCCCCCCCCCCCTGTATACTCAGTACCTTTACTGAGTAGTAAATAATAAGATTATGGGTCAATCCTCTGCCTTTTTTAATACCAGGATGCTTTGTTTTCTAGCCTATGGAAGGGCTTACAGCTATTACTTACGGTTCATGAAGCTGGTCGCTATGCTCGCGTTTTTGTCAAGCAGCAAATGTCTAACTAGGGAAGGTCGTCAGGTCGAAGTGGCCATTTGTAATGAGATGTAGCTCACTAGACGTGGTTTTGGACGCTGATCTCGAATCTGCCTTCGAAATTTGCAGAACGATTCTCTGAAAGGAATTATGAAGGTTTGTTAGTCGAGCGCGGTGCCGGCAAATTCGCATGAATAGCCGGGAAGCACCTCTACGATCAACGGCGGCATGGTGTAGTGGTAATGGTCTTGCTTCGCGGGCATGCTATGAAGGGTTCGGATTTCTGGAAGGGAACTTGTTTTGCATTTTGTGGGGAATGTCTCTTTTGAGTCTAGAAAACACTCAAACGCCAAATGGGTGCCATATTCGTGTTCAGGGAGCAAAACTACCCTTGGGGACAGGTTTCTAGCCAGATGTGAGGTTTTGACCTAACTTTGAAAAGTGCGGTAGCAGTTGATCGAATGATGGTCACCAATAGTTCCAGGGCCAGTCTCTTGTCGATTGCTTGTCTTTGGACAGAATTTGCTTTTAGATACCAAGAAAACTGAAGCAGTAATAAATGTATCCGCAGCTGAATAGGTGTTAGCATCAATTGAACTAACCATGGATGCTTCACTTTCTTTCGAAGTCAGGTCAAAATGCCAGATTTGGCTAGAAACCTCTACCTAGGCGGAGTTCGCCCCGATAAACTCGAACATGGCACTCGCTCAGCGCGAAAACGCCTGCACTCCGCGCCAAGGGCACCTGTACATCTCCTAGATCATAAGGCACTAAGCGCGCCAGTAAGCGAACACAAACTGTTTTTCAGGCAAGTCAAGGAGAGCGCTAATGTAGTAGTGACGCTACAACCACTTTTTGCCACGTTTGCACAAGAAGCAAAAAAGTTAAGCTCAGCAGGGATCCGATCCCACGACCTGTTGCGTGGTAAACGCGGTGGAAAAAGCTCCATAACTCCGTTCAGAGAATCGTTCTGCAAATTTCAAAGGCAGATTCGAGATCAGCGTCCAAAACCACGTCTAGTGAGCTACATCTCATCACAAATGGCACCTGACGACCTTCCCTAGTAAGATCCCTTTCTTGACTCTTGAAACGTTATTTACAGTCACCTCCGGACCCTGATTGCTCGCATGTGCGAGGATAACGACTTGGCAGCTGCGGGAGGATGACAGCCTGGTGACACGATAGCGAAGAGATGAGGACGTAAAAGTGTGAAAGGGATAGCCAGGTACAGCAGCGAGAGAAAATCCTATCGAGGAGTCCTTTCCCGTGCGAATCGATTAGACCCAAAGGTTCGGAAGGGCCCAGTACTTAATGTAGAGCAATTGAAGCAGTTGGCTAGAACATATCAATAGAAATCACATTTTCCTTAGCCATAGTGTAGACAATTCAGATTATAGTAACTGCATCAGTTCTATCGGTTCTAAAAGAGGAGCTAGTCCCTCGCGGGTACATGGTCGAAGATCAGCGATGATGTCGCGTACGCCGAGAGGTCGAACTGGACCTAACATTGTGAGATTGGGTTTAAACCACATGGCGATCATATTTATATTCAAGACATCATTGAGATGTGTCAGTACTACCTTGAATACGGTGTTCTCCGCTACGACCTCTACACGTTAGGGTGTAGCGGCCAAGTAGAGCCCTCCTGATGGAATTCTACACAAATCGAACCCCAACCAGGACATTTTCTACTGTGACATTCGAAATTCCCGGTGAGTTCGAAAGGAAAAGTTTTTGGGAAAATGAGCCTGTTCTCGATGGGCGATTTTCTTGAAAACAAAGAAGAAATCTCATCATCGCAGGGACAAGTCAACCAGACAGCTGGATGAGACGGTGGATTCGTACTCAATTCATTCTCAAATAAAACTGCAATTTGTGCGCGCTCAAATTTTCTGAAGAAACAAGAAAAATCAATACCTGGACAAAAACAGCATCTCCCTCCCGCAAACTGCTTAGGAAGTCGAATCTCTCAAAATCTTTGTATAGAGGCACCCGTTGTTCGCACTCGATGGCAAGAAGTAGCCTGAATGTTGTGCATCTCAACAACATCCAAGCAATCAAATGCAGTCGAGCAATAGTGATAGAAGTAAGTCCTAAGGCATACATTGCTTGGTCGTCAGTCAATCGCATCACATTAGTCTTCGGAACGACTGCGTAGACACAAGGGTTCAGCACATCACGAGCTAGAAGAGCGTCCTTACGTCGAGACTCATCATGCTGCCTTCTCAGAAAGTCCACGATCCGTGGATCGTCAAGTTCAGAAAGAGGTTTCAGCAGAGTTCCAGGTCGGATCTAGAAAGGCACACTTGTGCAAGATCATATAAAATTAATTAAATACCGGAATATCACACGGATACCTGAGTTTTTGAACATTCCAATTCAGGATGAATAAGATCGAATCTGAAGCCTGTGCCGGGATATTCAAGCAATGCAATTGACGATTCGTCTGGAGAATACCTGCCATTCCTGAACAAGCTTTATAGACGGTAAGAAGATCACGAAGTCATTGTTCCCTGATTCAATACTAAGCTCAAGAGAGTGAGCAATTTCTCGTGAGAACATTTACATGTCGCGTTGATTACCATGTAATTATAATTGCGATTTGCATGCAATTCAACGCAGTGATTTTGATCAAAGGGAGGAATGAATCCGCTCTTCCACCCCACTACTCTATCCTCATTAGTCTATGCTTCACTACTGGAAAGTACTGTACTTGGAAGTCCTATACCGCGCAAAAGAATAGGTAACAGCGCGTTTAGACTTTGCGATCGCGATCGGATTGCTCGACGGATCGCGCGACCGCGAAGTCTAAAGCGCTCTTTCCTATTCCCGGTGGCGCTCCACCGCCAATCGGTGAACCGCCGTAACGACATCCTTCAAACGGGTCGCGTTCATGCACTGCTCCGTTTTTCTTCTATCCTTCTGTGCACGCATGAATTGCCTTTACTGAAACGTTCTGCGAAGTATGTTGCTTCCTAAAGGGTTGTGTTTTGCTATTTTTCGCTTCGAATCGTATACTTTTGTATTCATTACGACGGCTCTCCGATTAGCAGTGTAGCACTCCTGGTCGCGATCGCTCGACTAGATCGCGAAGTCTAAACGCGTTCTAAGGAATGGTGATGTCGAAGCGATAAAACCTTATCACCAGCTTGCTCATGAAAAACAACACCGCCCCATGGATCCAGGCAGAATACATCACCATTACATTACATTGCCACTTATCTCAATGCGGCTCCTAACGACGACCGTGCGCGTTTTGACTTTTTCAGCCGCGTTGGAGCGTGCATGCTTTTTCGAACGCGACAGGCGTGATGCGCAAACGAATTAAGCGGTTTCACGAGGACCTTTTTCAGAATTCGAATAGCGAAACATTCCTTCAAGAGCTGTAGGAATGTAAACCTGTCTATGTAAAAAGAATTATTCAGAAAAGGTCACCGAATAACGACCCCTGTAGAATATCCCTGGCACTGTTTACTCTTCTTTCGAAGTTTCAGTGAAAACTAGGGCACTCTTACACATCACTGCCCCAAATTTCTCTTAGTTATCCTAACTTCCCCCAGAATGTCCCCTCGAAAAATAGGAAAACTCTTCTCTTCTGCTGGTAACTTGCCTCCAGGAGTTGTGATTTACACAGTACCTATGGAACAAAGAAAACATTCGGTAAACTTCAGTATTTGATCTGCCCTGTTGACCACATATACTACGGATAGAATGAGTAACGAACTGTAGAATAAATATATAAATCCACAAAAAACATGCATTTGTGAAGAACATGGGTCTGGTGAGAGTTCATACACTACTACTTACGAGGTCGCAAGTGGTCTACTAAGCGTGGTGCGCATATGAATCACGCGGTCGTCAACATTTACCAAAGCCTACACCCCAGAAGCTCAACCAAAGCCACACAGATGAGGGATGGTAATCAGAATTTCTGAACAGGGAATATTCGCTATAAATGACCTGTGAAACAGACATAAGCCTGCAAAGTATATAAGGGAATACCATTTACAACGAATACCCGTACCGTATCGACCGTGCTGACATCGACCAGTTGCCCTTCTCTCCGCTGGTCTGACATAGGAGTCTCCCACTTAAGGCTTTCTGCTCTTCCAAACGGCAAGGACCATGAGCAGAGCAACTGAGGGGTATAAACGTATCATTTCGTTGCGTTGTTGTACTCACAGCAGCCATTCGCATAAGATCACTCTTGAAAAGCGATTATTGAAGCCAGTTCGAAGAGAATCATCAGCTAGTAGCTTACAGAGAGTTCCTCATCGTCTAGTTCCAACAGAACACCATTCCATATCTGCTCGTCTGGATGCACCACAGTTGGCTCCCGCAGCCGTGGCGATGTGCCTAACATTATGCAACACCATACAATAATTTAAACAGCGGGATGAAATAAATAATCTGAAATGGTCCGCATTGTAGCATGTTCGCTTTAAAGGATCATTACAGGTGAGTCCAGTTACCGACACTACTTCAACTATAGTCTTAAAGACAGTTCCCGCGATCAAGTGGTCCGCGAAATGCCTCCGTCCATTTGGCATCGTAATCCGCATTCGCAAGAATGTAACACTTTCCGTCACTCGAAGCGGCGACATAAAGAGAATAGAGGCGCGTGATCATTGCAACCATTGGGCGCAGTTCGGCGGCTGGGAGGGAGGGGGGCATTTTGCACTTTCGTTGCTTCACTAGTTCCGGTTTACAAGTCTCACTCTGGTGAAACCTGTGAACTCTTGTGAAGCTGGAGCAAGGTCGTCAAGCCATCATGGTAAAACCTGTCAACTCGAAAAAGGCTGTCTAGATAGGTCGACACGTCGATGGGAAGAAGAAAAGTGCTGAATGCCCCTCCGTCGCTGAACTGCGCCCAACCATTGCAACCACGATTACTTTCACTCTGCAAGACAACGGCTTACAGTGAAATTGCGCGTGTACATAGCGTTGCCTGGAGCGTCGTAGGGCGATTTCATGTGCTCTTACAGGGAATCGGTTGCAAGTGGACTGCTGATTGGGTTTGTCCTCACGATGAACTCGTCCACGGCGCCGCCCCCTTGCTGAGGGAGGTCTCTGTTCAGGGTTTCCAAAGGTTTTTATCGCTTCCCTCTCTCTACTGGAGAGACACATACTGGGCACTGGTTCATGATTGAGCACCCAATACACACACGCAACACCTGATCGCGGGAATTGTCTTTAAACAGAAGTCTGCACAGATGGGATCACACAGATAAGAGAATTTTCACCGAAGCATTTGAAATGTTAACGATAAAGCATTTCGCAATGACATCAGATAATAAGATAAGGAGAAGCTTCAGCAGTGATGAAAAACAAGAAAGTGCTTTGTTGTCAAATCAACGAAGAAAACGAAGTCAATTACAGAGCATAAGGTCCCGACGATAAACATCCATCATACTAAGTGTGGTGAAAAAAGTGCAACAAGGTAATGGGCAATTATTATAGGAGTCTACAGCGGCTGCATGTTACAACCCCACTGAAGCTGAGACGCTTCCACTGTTTAACCTGAACAATCTTCGCACAAATCATTTCTTACTTTTACTGTTTTGAATGCTGTTATGGCGCAGTTCGGCGACGTGAGGAGGGGAGGGGGCGATTCGGGTTCTAGCTGCTCCACTAGTACAGATTCACAAGTTTCACTCCAGTAAGACCTGTAAACTCTTAAAGCTGAAGCAAATTCGTCGAGCACCATGGTAGCCTGCGAATACTCTCTGGATAGGTCGACACATCGCTGGAAAGTTGCGAAAGTGCAAAATGCCCCCCCCCCCGCCATACCTCTATACATCACTGAACTTCCCACGATTTTACAAATGCAAAAACGCAACCCTTGCCTTGGTACAATACAGAAATACTTTGTCAAGGGCAAAAAAGAAAACTAACTCTACAAATCACTTGTTGATGAGTAACCAATCAGGATTGTGACGCGATTCGGTCGCATGATGGTCGCATGATGACTAAGCTAGCCATTTGTGCAAACTTCAATGCGCCCCAGTTAAAATCACGCTCACAGGGAATAAATAATGTCACGAGGGCCAATCTCAGGCTTCCGTCCGATAGGAGTTAACCCTGTGAAGAATTTTATCAACTACTCGGTGGGAGATAAGGTGACTGACAACGAGATATGGCCCTGGGCCGTGTTCGCAGTCAGCCAATTTGAAGATTCAGAGAAATCGCTGAACTAAAAAAACGAAGAATCTGCGATAGGAAGAAAAGGCAGAGTGTAGAGTACCTGAGAAATCGCAAAAAAAAAGATACGTACCGAGTGACCCCTACCACCCCTTTCAATTCGCCACGTGGGTGAAGCTAATCGATACATATCATTTAGTTTTTCGCCTGAGGTCTGCCTCCGGGTCTTCCAGATTGATAACATTCTTTCTGAGAAAGTTCGTGCCGCAAGCATGGAACGCGATAGCATAAGGAGAGGGTATCATGGACGCTTGAATGGTTCAAAATAAGACGCTATAGATGTGAGCATCTGAAGGCCTTCTAAGCAGGTGGTCCTTAGCATTACCCTAGTTGAACTGCATTACAACCAACTCAGGGTGACAGGTGG
>MU967104.1:31388-52743 GCA_036418165.1 Cooperia oncophora | reverse complement strand
AACGTTCCTGTGATCGATGACCGCGCTATCTCATCTTGAAACCTCAGCATGTTGTTGCATTGCTTTGCTTCTGTCACGAGGTTCAAACTTTGTTCGGCCAGCTTTCCAAGCTTTGCTTCTCGTTCAAGGTCTACGAGTGCCTAAAAGCAGAAATTGATTGGGAGAGGGACAAAAATGCCTAAAAACGACACTGGCGCCGACGGTGGTGTCCAAAAATGGATATCGAGAATGGTACGGGGTGAGTCACCATCAAAGAGAGGAAGAAAAAAAATCATCGAAAACACCCCGAATAAGGCTTAGTTGACGTTCATTCTTTAGAAATGCTCGGTGAAAACTGGGTACACCATCGGGTTCTGTGGAATTTTTCTGTTGTGCCTCCCCCTGATCTTTCCTCGTGCCACTCAAGCCACTTTTCCTCTCATCAACTTCCCCCCCCCTCGAATTTCGCTGTAGGTGCGGTGGGCAGGCAGGCACCTTTAATCATCCCCTTTTTCGTCGCCAACTCATGGAAGGTATATAACGTGAGTGTGACGGAAGAACCGACGATCAGAAAAGATTTTTTGCGTTCGGAAAAACCACTCCTTCCCTTCCCAGCGGCCTGATACGACTTCCCCTACGGTCGTGTTTTACAGAGCCGATTCTGCGCCGTGTGTGAGAAGAGATACTTTGTGCGCTGGTGAGAGATCAAATGGGGTTGAGCCAGACAAGCGCACGCAGAGGTGAGCAAATGGATCGCTACGCCACGTAGTGGTCTTACTTTCATGAACAATCTTAGCCGGTATTGTAAAGGGTTTCTCAGTCGTGGCATGCGCCTTGCGACCTTGTCGCGCGGTTTCAAGCGGCGAAGATGGTACAACCTATGCCTCCCTTTCCCGAGAGATGGGTCGTTTCCTTTTGCTCCCGGAAGGTACCCATCTTTCAGGTAACCATGAACAGTGAAGTCAGCAGTGCTTACTATTGCCCTCCATCTCTTCTAGCACTTGTGAGGTCAATGACGAAAAAATGGTTAGAGCAGTAGAGAGCGCGCTAAATGACGCTCCAGCATTTGACGAGCTGTCGAAGGAGGGATGTCCTGCTATAAGGGCTAAATACTAGAGACAAGGAAGGTAGAGCAGAATCGTTGATATATCTTAGCCGAGATGGGTCGGGGCAACTTCCGGTACTAGTATTCTTTCAGCTGATGACTTCCGTAGCACCCTTATACTAACTGTGAAAATGGGACAACTCTGAGCAGACTACTTGTATAAGGAATAGGTTCTGTGCATCCAAAAATCGCCAAATGATTTTTCAACAACACATTGACGACAGCGCCTTTCTTTCTATTTTTGAAAGGTACATACTAGTTCTGGTAGGCCTGCACTGAATGTAGAGAGAACTAGAACCTCATGTAGGAACTATGATGGTTTCGTTGGTTTCTATCACTCACGGCAAAACCAGAAGTCTTCATATGGTTGTTCCACCTGGTCCACGCGGAACTTGGGAGCAAGCAAGGTCGTGTGAGAAGCTCACAGAACTTGGGCTCTCCGACGCGATCTGCTCGTGTTGAAGTACGCAGTGGCTTCTTTCTTTCTTTCGTTTTTCAACATTTTCCTTCTCTACTGTCTTCGCTTGGGAGGCGCAACTTGCTCAAAATGCTCAAGAAGAGCAGGGTTTCATGACCTAGTCACCCGTATACACAGTCTAGTTCGCAGCGGACGCTGAGCGTGTCAGGGGTACGGTTTGGTGTGGCGCCTGATTGTTCTCCAACATTTGTTGAAGCTATTGGGCGGCCACCATTGACAGAAAACTGGTGGCACCGCGCCAAACCTGGCCTATTGACACGCCCCAGTGCCAGCAGCGAACGAGACTGTACATAAACGCCGCTGAAGACATGCTGCTACCATAGCATGGGCCTTCGAGTGCATGGCTGGGATTTGGAACTTTTCACAGTACTGCCTGCGACTCTATTATCATTTAACAGATTTGCCTCAAAAATTAAAAATCAAGCATCGTTCACTAAACACATTTTTTTTCTTACGACACATTTTACTAGTGAAGACCTGTCGTTCCCGACACTCCCTAGAATATTTGCTTAAAGATTGTTCTACATGGCACAGCAGAAATATGGGATCAAATGAGAGAATTGGTACGTCCGCTTCCATGGACCACCCAAGACGAAGCCATGTGGCAACTGATGCCCGAAATGAAGAATATCTATCCTATTTTCGCCGTAAGGAAGTCAGGTTCGTAGTACAAATTCCTACGACCCCAGTAGATCGTTGAAATTCGAAAAAGGGGAGAACCGGAAGTACTTCAACAGCTCTCTAAATGAAGATATTCAGATAACTTCCTTCTGGGTGGTGTTGCTCTCGTTGAAACGGACGTCGTATACGGTGCCTTCTATGTGATGAGACCCGATCTACGTGGACTTGGAGTCGGAATGAAAATGATGGCACATTTGGTGCACATAATATCAAATGACACTAAGCACAAACCGGCCCTTGGAAGAGCAGGTTGGCACATTTTGATGATCACTGCTTTGTTTTGATTTGCAGGCAGGCTATACAGTTTCCGATGAAGTTCTTATATAGCATGGTCTCTCCAAATGAGAGGGCACTCGAAGAGGCATGAACTGGGGCGTAGCCGAGGCAGCCTTTTCCACCAATGGTGGCAGCCTTGCAATGGCAGCATTGATTGGTGGAAAAGGTTGCGGCACCATTTCCACTTTGGGTACAGTTGCGAATGCTGCAACGCATGACTTCCTTTTTAACGCCCTGTAAGCAGTTCGGATTTACTGAACTACACCCGCATCAGCGACATAACGTACGTTAGGCATTCTTCATCCAGACCACTACAATACCAGTGAATAGCTCCAGCGCACTCATCAGTGGCCATGTAGCGCTGTAGACAAATGCAAATTCTGCGCTTAACTTTATATCAGCGGGATGGTTGGCAATTTTCCAGCCAAACTTGTCATTGGCTAATCGATGGGATTAGCTAGAACCTTTAACTGTGATATTCAAAAGACACAAAACGCCTACTAGACATTAAATCTATATTCAATTTGAAACTTTCTCCACGATGACACGGGGATAGTAAACGCTTGGCCGATCGCCGTGAGCGACATCGCACCAAGACTCAAGACCCAACAGATTAGTTCTTGATTTGCTGTGGCGTGTCAGAGCTGCTTGTAAGAAGGTACTGCGCCTCTTTAGCGCGAAGTAAGTCTTGTTATGTTCTAAACTATTGTGTAGTTCGCTGCGGACGGTTGGGCGTGTCAGGCGGGATGAGTTTGGCGCGGTGCCAAACCCGTTCTCCACCAGTTGTTAAAGCGAGCAAGTGATATGACTGTATCATATCGTTCGTATTACTCGTTTTCTACCACTGGTTGTCGCATGCGCGTTTCAACAAGAAGGCAGAAAACGGCTTTGACGGCGTGACGCCACGTCATACTGGCTGACACGCCCTATCCATGCCGGCAGCGACTAGAGTAATAATCCGCTTCTGATTATGACGCACGATGAGTAACAAACATTTAGCACGTCGCGCAGTGCAGTTCATAATTAGAATGTTATCCGCATTTCAACGTAGCCGCTGAGCTTTGACTCAAATTTTTATCGAGTATGATCTTTGGCTCATGTTTGATTGCTGGACGTGAATGCTCTCGAGGAGGAGCCCGAAAACGTTTTTTGAATTTCAAGTGGAAAGCAAACCATGGTTGGAGAAGTGAACAGTTGGAACACCTGTTTTATGCGATGGGTCATCAGGCAATGAGATTACAGGCCTTCAACACTTCCACGAGAACAAGTCTGTGGAAATGTTCCCGTCGAACGCAGCCCTGCCGTTCCCGTATCCTCTTGCTAACGGTATTTTGCTGCTATCCTATGTGGAGTGGTGAATATGCTAGTAAGGTTGCGGCTTCGTGGTGGGGGGGGGGAGATGAAAAATTATAAAGTCAAATTCAATAGTAGCCAAGGCATATCCACGCTGATCGGAATGGCGGAGTACTCCAGCAACCACTGGTTGGCCGCTTATGCCCATCCTCTCATCTTTATCCGTGTTAGACAAAGGAGGATTCATCGCAGTAATGTCACATTGTTGTAGAGGTCTGCCGCTCGTCCGTTTATAACGGAGTGTGCGTTTTTGTAATGGATACGATAATGAGCGGTTGTTCGGTTCTCAGAGGGATTAGTGAACGATGAATCAGTTGAGCAAGCTCGCCCGCTTATACGAACGTAACTCTCGTTAGTGGGTCGTAAATCGGCGGACGTTTCGCTAGAAGACTCCCATTCGCTCTTTTTCACCAAAGGTAACGAGTTTTTCATTCAGCTATTGCTCACCATCAGCAGAAAGAAGGGAGCTTATCACGGGGAGGTGAATAGCGACGGAGATAAAAATTGATACTTACGATTAGACAACCTCATACTGCTCACAGTTAGTGGGGACGGGACCTCAATAATGTGCTTGGTAGTTACCCTTAACCTGGATCATTCCTTTGACCGCCTTGTGATTACCTACCACAGCAGCGATGGGCCATGATCCTTGAGAGCTGGACTAGATTGAGCTTGTACTGCACCCAAGGTACGTCATAAATTGGAGATCCCTAGCGGGACGGGGAGTCACATTTAGTCGCTGCAGGGAGCAGTCGTATTCGCTTCAGAGGAAAATTTTTCAATTGTTGACTTTCTCCGTTTTCCCGTGCTGACTTTCCCGCTTTTCCCATTTCGAGTGCGCTTGAACCCACTTCTCCTCTCTCTCTACGGTGATTTTTATGGGAAAAAAATGGGGAAACTTTCGGAAAAAAAGCCCGGAAAACGCGGTGGGAAATTGGAAGAGTTCAGAAAGATGTTGAGCAAGTGGAACATGGGAAGGATCGCACCTGAGGAGGAAGTTTTGAGGTGAAGGGATCTTAATTTTTGAAATTTTTCCCCAACTGCAGCACGTACCCTGATTGCACGTCCCATCAATTTCGATTTGTCAGTTGACAAATCAACATACCGCCCATATCCGAGGAAAGGGGCGGGAAAGGGTCCCAATTACTATTATAGTTGCGAGCCCGAAGACATCTCGTATTCCAGTGCAGATCCTTTCCTATCTGTATGTCTGTCCCCTCTTCCGTCCGGACCTTCCCAGACGTCGCCACACTCGCAATTATGTGTATCAACACGCCCCTTTTTACTCCTAGTTATGGATTGTGGCAGTCAACAATTAAAGGGCTGGAAATCTCGTGCCATTGTGAATTGTCGTAAACTGACCCATTTCGGTAGTAGGAGGGCCTAAATTGTCCAGGGTCCTTTTTAGGGAGATATTTTAGAAAAATGAATAGAATCGGTTTATTAGAGGCGGATAAATGTACTGAATAGTGCCTGCTTGACCAACTTTTCCCTCATTTCAGGTGTTGCCTTGTTCGATGCGAGTGGAAATGTGCACGGACTAGTTGGAGCTGTGCCAACACTACACAACAGTGACCTGTTCAAAATTGGACCGATTTTCGCATCGAATAGAAACGACGCCGGTCACCTACTCAAATGTATATCGGATCTCATTCCCGGCCCCAATGTCAAGTTTGCCCTGCACATATCCACAAATACAGCCGGTGATTGGATGCTGCAGAAATGCCGCGATAGTGGTGTACCACTCGTATTCGTCGGTACTGCTGCAAACTCCACCCACAATAAAATTGTGTACCAAGATCCATGCAATACCGAGATGATGTACGCTCCGATGAACTGCCCGATTTTCTTCGACCGGTAGTACTAGTACTTTATGTACATTTTATTGCTGTACTTGAGAATTGCAGCCATGTATACAATCGAATCACACGTGTCCTCCGAATAAATAACTTCATAGTTTGAAAAAATCTTTCAGAACATCTAACATATGAATATATACACTTATGGCGAAGACATATCGACATCAGATGCGATTTACACGAAAATTACTCGGCCTGGAGGGTTTCTGGAAGACTAACTGGTTACTAGGGCGCTTTCATGGTACTAGGGCACTTTCAGTAGTAGAAATATCGATCCCGGGAAGATAATATCAATCATTTAGCCAAATATCTCCCATTCCTTAGTGAACCGTGACACTCATACGTCTCACCTACACCTACTTACTCTCTAAACTTACTTGGGATACTTCGGCTGCGGCAGTCCAGCGGCTGAGCGGGAATGAACCCAAAGTACGTAAGTTGTTAGGTTGGAGCGTCACTGAGACGCTAACGCTGTTCTGCTGGTTAGTGAACACCACTAGCACACTTTAGGTCCCTTTACGATTCGCGACTGGGGAGATTCGGCGATATGGGAGACTTGGCAATCTGAGAGATTGCGCGACAAGGAAAGTGTAGGTATCGATCTGGAAACCGGCGAGATTCGGAGAACAAGCGATTTGATCCGGCGCCTCGGTAGATCGCTGGAGCGTAGTATCTTCGCAACCGCTAGGAACCGACGCCGATCGATACCCATCCACTCTTTTGGCGCGCAATCGCTACAGACCCCAAGTCTCTCAAATCGTCGGGTCGCTCATCCCATTAGCCCAGATCGATACCTATACTTTCCTAATCGCACAATCTCTCAAATTGCTAGCCTACCGAATCACTGAATCTCCTCATTCGCAGAGTATGAGCGCGCGCTTACAACAGCCCTGATGTTTATAGAACCCCATGATCACGCCGCGTACACCGTTTCAATCATGCCTCTGCACCAAAAGCCTTTTCTCACCAGGTTTTACCAGAAAAGTCTCCCGGTAACCCCAATACATCATCTCACATAACGCAAATAATAATATAATTTTCACAATAGAATCAATCAATAGGATGCACCGTGAAAGCACCAGGATTAGATCTCACGATTTGCTACTATGTTCGAAAGCCTTGAAGGCTACAATACAACTAGACGTTTGCAATTTCCTCGAGTGCTACACCATTTTGAAGTTTATAAGCGAGTTCAAACGCTTGCCCCAATGTAACGATTATCTCCGTTGCAACATCCTGAAAACGAGGTTTCAGTCCAGTCCTCCTGTTTCATCTTAGGCAGATAAAATAAAATAAAATGAAAAAGTCGTATCCAAAAGAGATGATTAAAAAAACAACAAATACTTACTGCCGTCAAAACACAGAACACGTGACATAAGTTTTTCTCGGCATCCTGAGATATGTATGTAAAGCAATTCAAATCCCTTTCATCTTGGCAAACAATTTGTATGTGAGAAATCTCGTGCTCCACGGCTAACTGCTGAAACACATTTGTTAACAATAACTGCGAAGGAATATGCTACGAGAGAAATGTGTATACTTGACATCACGGTCAGCTGTTTTGGGCAAGTTGCTGCAATTGCAGCTTCATCTGCGCGCGTAAAAACTTCGCCAATCGATACTTATTGCGCAATCAAAAAACACAGTATTCCAGGTAGTCAAGCACTCATCATCCGTCGCTCCGTTTTGTAGCGCACTTCAATGAACAAAGAATATAAGAAAGTATAAACTAGAAAGTTACCCCGTTCTTTCCATCGAGAATCCGTACACCATGGATAGATATTTCAAGAAAGACCTGTGGCACTTTCGCTATTTCCCGAATCGATTTCTGGAAAATGTGTTAGATAAGCAAAATTTAAAAAGTGGGAAGTACAAAATAGAAGAGTGCAGTTCGGCTTGGTGGGGGCATCCACTGGTGCTCAGCGAAGCTTGTACAAGTCATTTTGTAAAAACCTGTACATTTTGTAACCGAAGTGATTCTTTTGCAGCATTTAGCAGCTTCACCCAAGTTTACAGGTTTCGCCAAAATGAGACCTTTTAACATGAAGTGGCAAAAGGAACTAGCGAAAAGTATGTTGTCCCTCCCAAGCTGAATAGCGCCTATAAAAGTAGTTTTGTAGTGAAACTCTTCAAGCTCTTCCTTTTTAATAAGTCATAACAGTCCATGCTGTCCTTTTTGTTGCCCGTTGTTAAAGGTCTTAAATTCAGATAACACCAAGAGGCAAAATTTCACAACTTTGAAAGCTCGATGGCTGACGGCCCCCAATAAAGTCCCCATGTCAGTGTTAGGAGCTGTATTTACCTTAAGCTTGGCCATCGCTCGTCGGCTTTCCTCAGTACCATCGATATTAGAAATTTCCATACTGCCAAGATAGTGAGCTGAGAAGGAGGCGTGGCCATGCAATAAGTCACATTTCACAACCTCGTTCCCACCAATGTCGGCACATTCAAAGGCTGACGTACTGAAAGTACAAATGTCGTTGAATTCCGATAGGAATATATTACACCATTTACCACTGCAAATACATGCAGTTAAAAATTTCTGGTTCAGAAAATGTGGCCTCCTCACCTTTCCTCAGAGGATGTTTCCTTCAAAATACTTGACGTTGGCGTGGTTGATGTGACAGCACGTCGCATTTCCCTTAACCGTTCGCTCCTTTGGCACGCTTCTTCTATTTTAGCCTCCATCAAAGAGTGAAGAATACGTGCAATGTGTCCCGGTAGAGTTATACCCATCTTCTGAAAATGTGTTAATGAAGAACTGCTCGGAAGGATGACCTGAGAATCGCTGCCTGACCTGGCTGGCTAACCTGCCCCTCTTTCCCGTATCTAACCATAGCAGAAGTTCTGAACAGGGTTCTAGTGGGATGTCAAGTCATCTGTTCTATGGCGTGCAGCTGTAACCTATGTACCTCTGGACGGATCTAGCACCAACTAGTTGTATCCGAAGGGAAGGAAGGCTTGATTGGCACGGGCAGGGGCTGACAGGGGATCTAATCGTTATAAGCTACTGCTCAATTGTGTACACAACAAAAATTCTAACCTCTAAATGATCCCTCGTAAGATCTGCTGTCCTTACAATCAACATCGATTTCAAACCAGCAGTAACAAAATTTCCAAGATAATCCGTTAACTCCAAGGAGCATAACCAGTCGGAGACGTAATTGAAACTATCTGTAACATTGCTTAATTTACTAAAAATATTAACTGGGATTTTGAGTAAAGGAAAGACGAAAAAAAAAAACTGAAAGGCTGTTAGGTTTGTAGATAACTTACTAGCGTTAGGCCTGGTACTGTTAACAGTTGCCAGATAGGAAAGAATCTGTTGTTGAATAGACTTGTCGATTCCTAAGGCAGTGAGCTCTCTTGCTGTGAGACAACCCTCCTGTAAACAGTGATGAGAATTAAAAAAAATCGAAAAAAAGGAAAATGAATGGAATACTAAGCACTAAACAAACATAAACCATTCTCATACGAATTTTTATTTGGAAGGGTATCAATAAAAATAGTTACTAATTCATATCAGCAATATTATGTTTGCTACCAAATGGCTTCGAGGAGACATTCCACGCTGGTCGCGTGGGCGGGGCAGGGCCCATCACCTGCGTTCTCTGCTGGTGCGCTATTCCTCTTTATAGTTTTGCAGAGAGGAATAACAAGATGGAAGACAGAGTGGTAGGCCCTTTTACTCCCATACGACTACACCTTACGAATGCTAACTACGAATGCACCTTCAAAGATAGAAATAATAATCGATCAAAAAAATATCACACGCACCAGCTGCGTGGTTTTGTCAAATCCTGCCTTCGTCAGTATTCGACCTACTTCATTAGCCTTTTGATTTGGTAAGCCGACCGTTGTGCACAGCCAGTGGCTCATATTGGCACAATCCTAAAAAGAGAGCAATTCAGTGGAATGGAAACAGCAACCAGAATGAATTCATTCACGTACAGGATCGAACTTATACGACGAGGACGAGGCAGTGCAGGAACTGAGACGAGTGGCCGACGGTGGTGAAGTGAGCTGGAGTGTGAGAGCCTGAGATCGACGATCTCGAAGAAATACAGCGACCTGGGGCTCATAGTTGGCAGCGAATACCGATTCACGACACACAGCTCCACCAAATGATGACAAGATGTCGTCAATCTAACAAGTTCAGAATTGTTTACTATATTCACCATTTTGAAGTTTTCACAAGACGAAAAAGACATTCCACTTCGGTCGTGAGGGCGGAGCCGCGCCTACCAATGTGCCTTCCTCACTGGTGCGCTCCGCCCACACCAACTTAGAGCGGAAGTGTGCAAGTGATAAAGGCACAATGGCAAGGTAGGATCCATACACACGAGCAACAAAAAAATATGAGTCTTCAAGCCTCTTCCCAAAAACTTACCTTCTTCCATTCGTCCAGCTCGTTGATAGACTGATTCTCGCTTCCTTTACTAGACTGCCTCTCTAAAGCTCGGATAGTCGCCGATTCCCATTGAGGACGCAATTTTACGCCAACAGGTGGACTTGTCTCGGCACTAGAAGCGCTAAACATATTACTCGTGAGAGCATTTTTCAAAAAATATGAAAACTCTCGAATCAAAACAATCCACTATGGGTGATACCTGTTCTGATGGTAAAGCTTATAGAAAGACGAATCTGACGGTGGAGTGGTCGATATTTGGGAAACCATAGGTAGTGAACAGGACGATGCCATCGTTCCGCTACTACATTCTGAAGATAAAATTTCGAGTGCACAAAGAGATGAAGGTAAAATGCATGGTAAAAGAGACTAATTTCTCATAGAAAATAACAAGCACGCTAGGTTTAACGCAAGTAGTTTTGTGGATGGGGCCGCGAGCGATTGGCTCCACAATTTCATACTCAAAGTTACTTCATACACACATTTTGTGTGCAGACCCTGCCCTTGGAAAAGGCAGTCTTGTCCGCCGCTAGCACAGAGGTTGTCACTTTCACCGCTTGAAAACATGATATAAGGACGCCACAGAATCGCGGCGAAGGTAGTGATCCGCCCACTAGCGCAAGCCACACCCAACACTCATTTCTGAAGGCTTACTGAATGTGCTGTTGCTCCGCTACTGATTCTTTCTATATGGCATGGTGAGAGTGAGGCGATGAAGAGAAGTGAGCTGATATCGTTATGACACTAATGAGTGGGAACATGAACAAGAACCCCCTTAATCCGCCTTACGCTCGTACCAATTCATTCCCGCATAGAGTCCTATTTCGGGCACTTTGGAAGATTTTCATCACTGTTCAGTCACTTACCACCTTGTCCTTAATATTTAAGCCCTACCACCCACAACTTTTGGTCGCGGGAGGTGCCTTTAACGCACGAGTCGGTGTAGTGGTCAACCTTTAGCAGTTGCAGACATTAACAGCTTGTCAACGATTGCTGATTATGAGTCTGATTTCTGCACAAAATAGGGACTAGCATCTTCCAACGCACCAGAAGGAAATTTGGATGAGTTTTGGGTGTGGAGCGCGGTAGGCGGAGCATTCTCTTCGTCGCCAGTTAGGTGGCGTCGGTTATCGAGAGACGCCTCGTGACCACGCGCGCGAAATAGAGATTTGACTATGACCACTTTCTGCCAAGGATTGTTGTTAAAAGTGTCAAATGAGATAGGTGAGAACAGAAGAAGCTGCTATAGCGCTATAGCGCCAAGATAGATTCACTGCAAAGACTGAATGCATCTGGTGATCACCATTTGGTCCCGATTACCTCTAATTTGAAAGGAGTTTGAGACTTTACTCCGTAACCGCAAGTCCACGAAACTTGATGAAAGCTCAACAAACCACCAACGAAAGCGTACCTGTTGCAGAAGGCGAAAGCGGAAATTGCTTGGACATAGCCAGTTTGTCGCCCAGTTCAGACTAAAAAAAGACGCTTTTATTATGACGTCCAAGTGTTCTGAAAAGCCCTACTTATGAACATACATTTGAGCACAGCGTATTGAATATTTTACTCCGTGACGAATCCGGTGATGGAGGTCCATCGGAGTAGTTCACTGTCAGAGTCGAAAGGGAAAAATCGGTACTGGAACGATCGTTCGGGTCCAATCGATCGTCATCCTGAGAACACACATCGGTGAAACGTGCTGAATACTCGAAGTCCCAGTCAAAGCTGGTCGTGTGCTAGAACAGGAGAGGCCCAGAGTTACTCTGATACCGCGCATATGACCAGCGTGGTTGTGTATTTGGTTACCGCCTGCAATCATTTTCCGCGAAACCTATTTGCAATTAGTAGCGCAGGGAGTGTCTATGATTGGTGACCATGAATAAACCACCAATCAGAGGCACTGTCCTTAGGCCCCTACTCATGCACTACCATTTTGCACATCACGCATATCGACTCTACAACCTTTTTGAGTAACTTAAACTCACCGCTTGTGGTGTCGAAGAATTCGCAGCGCTGTTGTTGGACGAGATTAGTCGCTGTAATAAGTATGGTATGGAGTAGATCACACAGGTGAAAGCAAAAGTTGTTCACCGTTACAGCTATAGCTTACATTAGAAAGCGTTGTAGAGAGAATAGCGAGATTGTAGTATTGTCAGTAATCAAGGCCTATGTAATACATGCAGCCCACAACTTCACGCTGGAGGGGGAGTGTCCACAGACTTTTTAGTGAGCGTGGCGACAAAGGGCAGCTGATGGTTCAGGCAGACATGTAGACAGCGCCACGTGAATGAGAGAACGAGGAGGGCACGATAAAACATTGATAACCTTCCACTCATTTGTACCTGAGTCATTGACTGTTCAACAGATAGCCGTTGCCACGGTCTCAACAGTCTGCCGTGGGCACTCCTCCTTCAACGCCCAAAAACAGGTTGCTTATAACAACTACTTTTATTAAAGGAACGAGAAAAAAAGTTAGCAGTTCCAAAGAAAAGAGCACAAGAAGTGAGAAATGCGCGTTACGCTGCGTTTCTGGCAGAAGTAATTTGCGAGCTGTAATTGGCCTCCGGGAATCCACCAGTGGTGATAGTTAGGGCATTTCCTTTGGCAAAAGGTTTAATCACCACCATCCAAAATAGCCCAGCTTATCATTTTCACATCTCTGTTACTCAATCCGTAAAGCTCTACAAGCTCAAACAGCGGCTATGCGTGGTCAGTGAGCGAACTTAATGTCACACACCTGAGAAAGTGATCAAAAGACATACAGGCAAAATGGCAGGACTGCGAAATTGGTCAATGCTAAATACTGCCCTATTCTAAGGGCATTCATAATTACTGCTCACTACAACTTTAGCATGCTGTTAGCTGGCACATTCTGTGGTGAAACGTACCGAAACGGCGTCTCGTTCAGGGGAGACACTGGAGCTCAGAATACTCGTCGACGTGCTACCAGTTAGCTCCTCTGGCATAGCAAGAGGTGCTCGACCGGTTGGTGTACCATTTGAAATTGTGTCTGGAGAAGTAGCTGCAACATTTTGATTTAGCTACCAGTGCGCTCGTAGGTCAAGGGAATGAGGACGAAAACGAGTGACAACACTGACATCGTCCTAAAGTGGAACAGGCGAAGGTGACTGATGGATCACGTGAATTCAACTGAGGGCTCATACTCAGTCCAAGCGAATCCTCTCGACCGCGTAATGTAAATGAACTGTCATCTGAAACCCTTATCTAATACTCATTACTTTGGGAAGGATCCAGAATCAAGCTGGCAGCACTTACCCAGCCGCTTTTCATGGGACATTTCTTCGAATGGACTCTCTGTGGTCGCCCCGAAGGTGTTCACCAAAGATGGTCGTTGTCGTGGACGAGCTAAAAGTCATTTGTTTGGAAAAATATCGATCGTGATCTCAGCAAAATTCAAAAAATTTGTAAAGTGCTGCATTTTCAAATAGCTCACAAGTCGGCAGAGTGTGCGAACCATCTTGCTGTCGAACTGCAGCCATCACGGATGAGCCGACGACTCTTCCAGTGCTATGAGAGCAGTCATGGTCCCATCTGCTGAAATGGAATTTTTTAGGCAGGCCAATTGTACCGCCATGACGGAACAATCCTTGATGTTTTTGCGTTCATTCAGGAAGACTGCACCGAGTTGGAGGCCGCAAAGCCCTATACTCTCCGCTGCGGACGGTTGGGCGTGTCAGGCAGTATGAGTGTGTCACGCCGTCAAAGCCGTTCTCTGCCTTCTTGTTGAAGCGCGCATGCGACAAAAAGTGGTAGAAAACGAGTAATACGAACGATATGATACAGTCATATCATTTGCTCGCTTTAACAACTGGTGGAGGGTTTGGCACCGCGCCAAACTCATCCCGCCTGACACGCCCAACCGTCCGCAGCGAACTACAGGGGGGGGGGCAAAAAAGTCACTTCGACCGAGTCACATATCAGCAAAGTTTTCGCAGCCCAGACAGAGGACGTGGATACGAGTACCAGGGCGGAAGATACCCAAGATGTTCCTTAAGCAGGAGCTGGCTCTCGCCCATCACCTTCATGTACACCAAAATATGAAGTCCAGTCAACCCTGACTGGAGAAGACCTTTAAAACTCATGTCACCTCCAAACAGCTGCGAAACGGTATGGAGTCACCCATGGATAACCTGGAGCAGTACTCTCGATCTGGAAGACCTCCAACATCGAGCAGCTCCGACAACGCCACGGTCTAGGACATCATCTTCACCTCAGTCGCCAAGGCGCCAGTTGATGGTGGGACCGGACGTACCTGGAATGGAGAGACCGATATTTTCTTCGTGGGCCCCGGACTGAAGGTGAGCGCTGGCGGTTACATCGAGCAACTCGAGAAGAATATCCTCTCCACATGTCGTCGCCCGTACCTTCTTGGAAACTTTGTACTGCTACAGGATTGGGTGACACCACATGGAATCAAAGGGCGTTGGGAAAACTCTTGCCTACTTGGAATGGAAGGGCGTTGAGTACCTGAAGAAGGTGGAATATCTAAGCAGGTCACCTGACCTAAACCCCTCAATTACCTGGTTCGGGCGGAGTTCAATAGGGTGGTCTACTGGCGGAGAAATCAACGATCTCGCTGAACTCAGGCACCCACTCACGGTCGCGTGGCAGAATCTCTCGATGGCGCTCCTCCAGAAGGCTGTGGCGGAGTATCATGATAGTATTTAATATGCTCTTTAATATGGTGGTAGAAATGTCCGATAAGAATTAATAAAGTGTAACTTATAGCGCCTCGAAAGTCAAGGAAGAAAAGTCTTTTTTCCCCCCCTGTACATTAATACAAGAGTCGGAGCCCGCCTAGGCCGACAATGCCGTCGCAGTTGGTTAGCTTATAGAGGGCGCTGCTACGTCCCGGGAGAGGGGTGGGGGCATTTGAAGGACTCCGTGCAAACTGGGACTATCGTAAGCGAGAATTACCACACTCTGTTTCAACCTTTCCAGATCTACATGCCTCTTTAGACCTAAGCGAATGTCTTCACCTCCGCAACAGTGGTAGCCTAGTAGGGCAAAAAATCCCTCATATGTTACCATCTGAGGTTCCTAGCGCCCTGGTAGAGTTATCTGACAAGATGGCAATGCGACAAGACATAATCGTCAGAATGCCCCTATGTGCGAAACTCATATATGTGCGCAGCTATCCCGAGGATAGTGGTCAACACCTGCCGCTTTCCTGCCCTTACACTTATTGATTAGTGCTGATTTTATGGGCTAAATGGAATTGATCCATGTTCACTCACTCCGAGAAATATAACGCCTTCCTGACGAAAGTTGATCTATTCACTGCCAAGAAAACCCATTAAAATACATGAAAGAAGCGGAGTGGCGAAGTGATGAGCAGCGCTCTTTGACACGCGCTCAGTCGTGGAGTTCAACTTCTGATTGATTTCTGGTCAACCAAGTCTTCCGTCTCTTCAGAGCGGGCTAGAGGTACTATCCTCGTTTGGTAGGGTGAAAACACTGAATTGTACATCACTTGGTCCGCAAAGGCAGTGGGCACAATGGCTGGAATGGGCAGTTACCACCAACGTCATTGGTAGAAGGACTGCGAGAGGGCGATTGGCCACAACCCACCCAGCCCTTCCACCAGTGACACTGGCAGTAACCGTCCGCCCCCAACCCTCCTGTTCACTGCTTTTAAGTCACAGTACAGGTCAGATCCCATTCGCAATTACACCACGACACTGGGTGGAAGCAGAAAGCATGGCGCATGTCAAGAAGGGTATGGTCAACGCGAAAGTTTATTGAAGTAAATAAAAAAGTAAATGAAAAACCAACCTATGTCCTGGTGGCGGAGCATTGTCGTATGTCAGCAGATTCTTCGGAACATTATCATATGGAAACGCTGGATTATAGGTGTGCGTTATTCCATCACTTTGTACAAACTTCTGATGCCAGACGTCATAAACCGGTGGTGCACGATAGATACAGTTCTGCGGATCAGACGGCAGAATGCTACCTAAACATATACAAGTAACTCCATGAGTACGGCATGCCACCAAAAGGATAAAGAATGAGCTGCAATAGCTTTTGGAGTGCTCAGAAATCGAAACCGGAGCAAACACTTGCGGAAAACAAATGATTTGTGGGTTTAGCAAACGCAGAATCGACGGAAATCGGAAGTGAACAACGACCACAAAGTGAATGGTTTTAAGGCTTGAGAAAAGACAGGCCGACAGTCAGGTCTGGTGGAAATCTCAATGGTGACTGACTGGTATTGACAAGGCTTCAGGGCGGCGAAAGAGGCGCTAGGAATAGCGCCAGCGCGAGAAGTTACCAATAGGATCTAATAGTGGCAGTGCTGCACTGTGGTTAATCGACTGACTGGTAGGTACTATTGCTCCAGTTTTTCTGCGGCGCCTAGCAAAGTACTTCGAACTACACCCGACTGGCAGCTTTCCTCCAAAATTTATCCCACGACCCGGATTGCAGCCATCTCGAACTGCACAACATCCAGCATGCTCACTCTAGGAGTTAACCCCGACCCAATATGTCGCAACACTTTCTTTGACTATACGCATACTCTTCATTCCTGAGACGGAGTGGGCGTGGCATTTGGACAGGGCATAGGGTCACTTCTGGGATACTTTGATTTGATACAGCTGTCACCTTGTTCGTGATGGACCAAAATGTGACTACAACTGTCTCATGAAGAAAATATCTCACGGAAACACTAGGCGCCTCCACGTTCCAGTCAGATACGCTGCCACGCCTACCGCATCTCAGGAATTTTGAGTTTATAGTCTTTCTCTCGCATAAATATAGAAAGACCAATCCAAGGAATAGTCGAACAGTCGTTCAGTACCTCGTTGTTGTCCTGTTCCCATCCGCACTCCAGTAAAGCTCAGCGGAAGTGTGTCACTGGTCCTTTTCGATTTTTGATGACGAGTTTTGTTCATCGGCGATGTAATGGGAAATCGGGCAATTCCGCGTTCGGCGTCTAAAATATGTAGGTTATTCCATTAAAATCGAATGAATCACATAAGAAACGAAAAATATACAATATTATCCGATGCGGATTATGCGGCTTGTCAAGAGGGGATGGCATTGGTAGGGCACCAACCATTTTTTTCTTTTGAAAGGTGGATAAGACCGCGTCATGTCGCTCATATCAATCGTTTTCCACCAGTTGCTGTCGCTTACCCGCTTCAGCAATCGGTGAAGAATGGGGTGGTGGGCGCCAAAGCCAGCCTCACTGACACGCCCCTTCATCCGCAGCGAACAAGACCGTCTCAGCAACGTGTCCACTTACCATACATCCGACTATTCCATGTGCGATGAATCGGATGTCCTGTCGGTTGCGAGCAAATGGTCGCTGTTGAGTTGTCCTCTCTGGAAATCGGATATCCTCACACCTATGGGGACACCTCATATCCTCAAACCCTAGGAGTCAGACTACTTACACAGAGCTTTCTCGGGTTTCATCAGACCTTCGTAACATCGCATTGTCGTATGTCCCCGTCGTCGTAGATGGTGCACTCTGAATTTGGATCAGTAAAAAACAGGCAATTATTCAACAAAGATCGTTAAATAAAGATCACAACAGTAAAAGGAATCATTCTAAAAAATAACTCGAAAGTAACACTCACACAATCAGGAGCATGTTTAGAACTAGGAGACGACGCACCTCCAGACGCATCCGATGGCTTTCGAGGCGAATTTGCTGGAAACAGACGATTTGAGAGCTTAACGTCAAAGATCCAGTACTGAATGGGATATGAACCTTATGATCATAACCTACTGATGAAGTAATTCGCGGTAGATTATTTTTCAGCTCGAAAATGTGCTTACTGTACTGTATATACCGCCATGATCCCTGCAAGCGATAGGGCGTGTGACACGGCAGCTTGGAGCGCAGCCAAGGCCCATTCTTCTACCAATAATGCCATCCTGAGCCCGCTACAACTGTTGGGAAGCCTAGCCTTGCTGCCATCCAATCCATAACCCCCTGTCGCTTGCAGGGATCATGACTGTGACTGTAGCGACTAGTATGAAGTAACTATGTAGTCACTCATAACACCTGCATATCACTATCAACTAGGTTTAGAGTCACTGCGCGCCCTTGGTAAGGTGCAGGGTCCCGACCGGAGTGTTTTTACTGGGGCTTCTAGTCATATACTCTAGCATCATGGGTGTGATCCCATGTCCTCCCACCAATGAAAATTGGAGCCTGCCCAAGATAACATGCCAGGTGTCTTGAATGCTAAGGAAGCCGTGCTCAAGATAACATGGCAGGTGTCTTGAATGCTAAGTGGAAAGAATTTTCATGACCTACGATCAATGAGCACCATGAGCGGGAACCTGGCGACCTTTCCAGCAGTAGCTCCCATCATTTCATGCACCAATGAAAGGTGTTTGCGGGTATGGAAGTTGGCCCCGACGTTATGCCCGTTCTCTGCCTTAAGTGTCTGGTAACACTGGTGAAGCATCCAGTCCAAACAGAATGTTTATAGTTATAAATCGTGGCTCGCCCGCCCACGGCCCGCTCATATACTAGTAGTGTGATAATTTCGCAACATCACCATATTTCACTTACCCTCTCAAAGTGCGCAAGTGGTGCGCACTTTGAGAGGGTAATGTGTCCATTCAAAAATCGAATGTAACGCTACACACTCTTCAGTCTTACCGTTTGAGTTATGTGGAAGAGGTCGCCAAATGTCGCCGCTGCCATCGTCATCGATTGCACTTCGCTCCGAATCTCGTCGATCGATACCCGAATCGCTTGAGGAATTGAAATGATCGGATTCAAGTCGTTGGATGTACCCTTAAATACGAACTGTTATTCCAGCAACAACCCCTTAAGAAGAGGCTGTACGCACACTGCAAGATGAATCCTTGCCAAGTGCCGTTTGGCTAGGCTTGCACATAGCAAAGAGTTTAGCACTTTCATCAGAAGTGCGTGGAAGTGGGGCTAGTAGGGTAGTAGCTGGATACTATTTCGAAATCCACCCTACATCTACATCATGCGCATCAATGCCGAGCTCCCGCAGAGAAAACATGAACGGCAAGCGCTTATCGCGACCAAGTTGAGAGAACAACCAAGCGTGAGAGGGCGCAGACAACTGGAGCGTTTGGTTATAGTTAGGCAAGTGGTTGGCTGTAGGGCATCGCGGAGGGGTCCGGAAATGGCACCCAGGTATCACTACTCCCTTGCACCCGCTTACCATGCACTTTTGAGCGAAGAAAGTGGCACGCTACTGCAGCCGCGGTCCCTTTGACACATGGCAAGGACCAGGATCCAGCGAGGCAAGTGTACAACTTGCCTTTAAGGCGTCCGTCCAGGCTTCGCGACGGCGGCGCTTCGGTCGCACGTTTGAGCGATAGATCGCGCTAACGTACGACTGCGTCGAACGCTCTAGCGTCCGACACAGCGTCACGAAGTCTGAACGCTGCCTAAAGCACGTCGTGGTTAGTGCACTTCAAAAAACTGAACCTCACATTTCTGTGAAAGTTAGCCTTTTTAAGTAAGTAAGGTCAGTTTTTTTTTCAGTGAGAAGCTTGAAGAATTTTTATAATTCTGTTGGGCCCGACGTTTAATCTTTGATGGGATCGAGTAATGTTCGTACCTTCGATGATTTTCCTGCAATCACTCCATCCTTCTCGGCTCTGGATAATATAAGTCAAGTCGGACGTACGATGTTGCTCCTGCTCACGTAGAACTTCCAACGCGGTTCTGCCTTTACTATCACGCATATGAGGGTTGATTCCTGAACATTTGTTTGAAATTTCTGAGTGATTCTTATTGAAAGATGTAGCTGGTAAAGTACAAGAGGGATACTTAGGGGCCTACACCTTTTCAAAAATTAGCTCAAAAACTGATTCATTCTCCTAATTTGGTGTACAGGAATGTACAGAAAGGAGAGCAATGAAATAGATAAGTATCCCACGACGACCAACAATAACCCCTACGCGGGTGCCGGTTGGGAACTCCGCGTAGCGGTGACGCGGCGCTGCAAAAGGTGTCACGTACGCGGCATCCGCTCCAGCGCCCCATTGATCTAACTTATACAGATTGTCCGCGTCGAAGCAACAAATATCTCAGAATTGATCTTTCAAATGGGAAAGGGGCTCGTTCTGACGTTGGTAGAGCTAGATGCTCCCGCCCCCTCCCCCCTCCCCACGCCTCCCAATTGTCTGCTCCTGTAAGATTACCTATACTACGGACCATCTTACCAATCGCTGACGAGCTCGGAGGTGGGGGAGGGGAGGGGGAAGAGGCGAGGCAGACATCTTCGACCAACACTCAAAAAAGTTAAATCGCGGCGGGATTGACTAAGGCTAGGGGTACATAGCGCGCGTGAAAAGAGTAATGTTAACTAAGAAAAAAACTTCCCAGGCTAAAAACAACTCTTTTCTTACAAAGAACAGGTACTCCCCCTCTCTGCTTCAGATAATCACGTGCAGCGTGCCCTTAACGCAGTGGTCTCGCTGAGCGTGTGGGCGGAACTCTTCGATGGTGCCATTAGCGGGTCTAGGCATAACTGTGGCAGTTCGCCAATAAGGACCTTGGACAGCCCCACCCACATGCTGGTGTGACATCTATTCCGGGGAAGGAGGAATGACAAGGAAGACTTGTATAGACCTCACCTTCATCAGTTAAATATTTAACAGCATCTACTTGTCCAAACATCGCAGCGACATGAAGGGCTGATCCTTCATCAGTCACAAAATCAATATCAAACCCACCCAATCGTAAAATCTGAAAGCACGCATGAATTTTGTTTCAGCATACATTTTCTATCAATTTGAATCACTAGAGTGCTGTAATGCAGAAGTAAAGTAAAATAATCTTGAAAGAAAGCACCTGTAGGCACTGGATATGCGAATGCCTAGCGGCAGCATGAAGAGGATAGACCACTTGTGCGCGAACCCGACCATTTTCACCGGTTGACGAGCAATCTACTGCTGACTAAAAATACTACTGTGTACAGCAGTACTACAATCATCAGATACCACTGCCAAAGATAGGAAACAATAAAATTCTCAAGAAAAAAATGTAGATTATGAACACTGTGCATATCACGACGCATTTACAGTCTTGTTCGCTGTGGATGATGGATCGTGTTAAGGGGATGGTTTTGGCGCACTGCCAGCCCGTTTTTTCTTTTTTTGGCGAACGGCAGTACTGTATCATATCGTTCGTGTCAGTCGTTTTCCATCACTTGTTGTCGCTTCGCTTTGTAGAACTGGTGGAGAAGGGG
>MU967104.1:18642-30404 GCA_036418165.1 Cooperia oncophora | reverse complement strand
TAATGTTCTTTTATATCAGCAGTACTAGCAATAGACAGCACAGAATATTCAGCCAAGGAACGATCAAACGCTCTTAGATAGCGTTCAGACTTTGCGACGGCAGCGCTTCGGTCGCGCGTTCGACGCGATCGATGCGCATGCTTTCGACTGCATCGATCGCGTCGAAGGCCCGAAGCGCTGCCATCGCGAAGTCTGAACGCTGCCTTACGCGACGTACCTCAAGAAGGACTCGAACCAGTTTGTCGTGACCATGCTGAGCGGCCAAATGTAGGGAAGACTCTTGGGCGTTATTCACTGCATCAACACTATCTGGATCTGATTCTGCTAATAGCTGAAAGAGAATCATCTAAAAGTTACTGCACATCGGCTCCAAAGTAACCATTGATTCACCTTTGCAGTTTCAAAATGACCATTCCAGGCGCCCAAATGTAATGGCACACATCCTCGTTTGTCTCGTGCCGATGGTAGTAGCCGATCGGATTCGATGAGGATCCTAGAAAAGTTACTCATACTACTTTGTAGGCTATGAATAGTATTTTCAGTCTCTTCCGATATTTTCTAAAGAAATGATTTCAAGTAGGAGGAAATGTTTCATCACAATACCTGGTTAACTAACATAGAGGAAAATGAAATGCACGATGGCAACATGACTGATGATGTGCTCGTTATATGAAGCACACGGCGGAAAGCGGCTTCCCTGTAAGGCCGCGTTCATAGCTTGCGACCATGAAGAAATGCAGAAATGCAGAAATGAAGAAGTGCGGAATCTGCAGAAATGACGAAAAGCAACCGATACGTATCGATTTTCCGCACTTTCGGCATTTCTGCAGATTCCGCACTTCTTCACTTTCGGCATTTCTTCAGATCGATACGTATGTAATGCTTTTCGTCATTTCTGCACTTTCCGCACGTCTGCAGTTTCGGCATTTCTGCATTTCTTCAAGTCGATACGTATCTATTGCTTTTCTGCAGATTCCGCACTTCTGCACTTCTTTCACGGCGCCAGGCTATGAAAAGCGGTCAGAACAGCGGTTTCTCACCAGTTGATGCGGACTCACGATGACATCATTGGTGGAAAAAGCCTCTTTGACAGCGCTCCATCCCACGCCCCGTCACAGGCCCTATCGCTTGTAGGAATCATGACTATACGGCACAGCAGAGATGGTTTGGAGGAAGTAGACCAGCTCAACCAACATCTACGCAGGCCAGGGTCACTTCTTGGATCGTTTATTGCCAGGGTCAATCAAACTTCAGCCCACCGGTGTCGGCTAGTTGGTGCTTATATGGTCAACTCCTATTTCGAACACACTACCCACGACATGCAGTCGCGGAATTTGTCCTCAAAAGGGCAAAGGAGAGAGAGGAGCAGGAAAGAAAGACCTATTTAGATGACAATTTTTGCTCCTAACATAAAAGGGTTTGCCGCCTCACTCCACTTGAGTGCTTGCGTGCCTAGAAACCCTTAGATTTTGAAAATATTGGAAAAAAGCTGAAAACCAGAATTTAAAAAGGAACTAAACAAGAAGTAATTGTGAAGAATAGAGTTTGCACACTAGTTACCACTGAAGTCAGTCGGGGCGTGTTAGGGGCGCGTCAGTCTTTACGTAGCCTCAGCCTCTTCCCTGCCACTCCTGGAAGGCCGAAACCGCAACGATCGATGAGAAGTGGGCTGGCGCCGTGTCAAACTCATAGGCCGCTCGAACGCCTCGACTGATTTCAGTGATAACGACTCCGGAGTCTTTGACTTCTTCATTCATCTTATTGTTATCAGACTGGAAAGAGATACTTAAGAGTGAGAGTACAAAGCGCTTTTTGGATGTTTGATATGTTATATTTATTTATTTATACAAAATCCTCACTTGCAAATATGATGATGTCCATGAAGAGCGGCGTAGTGAAGTGGCGTATAAAGAGTAGAAGGATCCTTACAGGAAACCAGCCATCCAGCTGACGGGGTAGCCGGCCGAAGAAAACTAAAAAAAACGCTCAGAAAAATGCTATTATGTTACTACAGAGAAATGAAACAAACTACAATTACAATGAAGAGCCCCAGGCACCTTTCACTCGAAAAAGGTACTCGCCTGTATATCTCAAAAAGTTTTGCTTTCCAAAGTAAAACTGAGACTATGAGGAGAAAAAAGAAGGTAAACATGAGCTAAGTGGAAAAAGATTCCATGTCAATGCGGTGTCACTACTACTTTGAGGTATTACAGTACTAAAAAATTTCGCAAACAGATATGGTCACCATAGTTAGAAAAAAACACTGGAACCTTGCCTGACTGCCCTTCCAATGAGCATTGTGGGCAGTTTTGCACCTGTCGGGTGATACAACCTTTGTTACTAGAAGTACGTAGACAAGAAGACTGCAGTGTGTACGATAGCTGGACTGTTGTTTCTACCTCCGCCTACAGCAGTGCATCGGCCAGAGGCACGCAACGAAAGGCCACAGCTACGCAATATGCCACCGCGCTAGCTTCGTGGCACTCTCTGTCAATACGTACCATGTGTCTCCTGTACGGCGTCGACTTCGGCAGCGCATCGAACACAATTGCCGGTAATGCCTCCAGTGTCTCTTCAAAGCCTCACAAACGAATCAGGCCACATTCGTTGATTGGGAAATCCCAATAGGGGCGCGTCGTATTTGATCAGTGCCAGGAGGGTGAGCCGTTATCTGGGCTGAGAAAAATTTATTTTGATAGTTGATTTTTCTTGCTGGACGTCGTAAAGGGAGGGGGGTCGTATTCGATCATTTTTGGGAGGGGGAGTCGTATTTTACGTTTGGTGTTGGTTGGGGGGCGGTTCGACTTTTGATGGATTTTTCCTAGCTTCACTACTATATGCCTCCCCCCCCCCCCCTCCCCGCTCGATCAGCAGAATTTGTTTGGTGGGGGAAGTTCGAAATTGTTGGAAGAAAAGGGGCAGGTAGAGTTGGGGAACATCTGCATCAGAGGGAGGGGGGTGGGTGGGAAGTATTTCTCGCGCCTTTCTGTTTCACATGTGCATTACCCCCCCCCCCCCCCCCCCCCCGCCCCCCGCCTCGACGGCCGATTCGGATGAGGAAGGACAGAGGGCTGGGGGGAGGGGGGTCGTATAAGTCGACTAAAATCCCCAATCAATGATGTGCCCTGTAACGAATGCAAGTATTCACAGCAAGGAACGTAAGGTCCAGGCTTTGGAAATGGCTGATGGAGCACGCCTATGCTTGATTGTTCAAAGGTTCTGTGGTAACAGGGTCTTATTCGGGTTATTAAAAGTTGGAGGATCCTATTCGTATCGCAGATGGGATTCTGCGTTGGGGAGAATAGTGGGGTAATGCAGTGGGCCACCAGAAGTGTTTCCTGCTTCTGGCGTTCTGTCTTACGGCAGTTTGAATCACTGCTTTTTGGTGAATGTCACCTCCCCCCTCATTCTCCCCCTCCCCCAAAGCCTTTCCCAGATCCGGCGGATTTTTTGGAGAATTGTAGAGTTACGATGAGAGTCGTATTTCAACTAGTGAGGAGGGATGGCGTCCGGGTGGGGGAGGGGGGGGGGAAGAAGGGGCTTTCCGCCTCCCTGCGATGGCATGCCCTAATGGATTAGTATTCTACTCGAACATTAAGAAGATCAAATAATTGCGTGTTCAACAACTTTCATTTGAAAAAAATCTGAGTTTTCGTTGTCAACGCATTCCTCCGTGTTCTTGTGCAACCAGTCCAACCGATTTCTAGCCTTTTCCTTGACATCCAATCCATCGATTTCTGGCGAAAACTCAAGAAGGCAAAACTATGCTTCAGTTACTATTATGTTGCGTTCATTACTGAACATTGTTCACTTAAAGAGGACTATTCGTCATCATTAGCAACGATGAAGATTCGATCTCGTGACGTTTCGCTTTGTAAACAACGAACTACGCCACATGACTAAAGGTGTCCAGTCAGCTGGAACCAAAGTCATATCAAATGGCATTCACCCAGTCAAAAAGCAAAACAACACTGCTTAGCATAAAATGAGACTGGAAATAAACTAAATAGTAAACCAAACACTTAATAGTAAGCATCTTAGTATCTGCTGTCTCGAAGATTGGATTCTGTAATAACAGAACGATGCTCTATTTCTGCATGGGAAACCCGAAAGTTCTTTGGGAAACATTTTGAAATAAAGATTTTAGCGGGCGGCTTTATTTCACTAGTAAAACTTTAGATAGGAAAACTTTTACTGCAACATAGAATACCAATTAAGGGGTTAGGAATTAATGAAATACAATTTCATGAACGAATATCTTTCCAAACTGTTGAAAAAGGGTCTTGGAACAAAAGGTGTGAAGAATCAAAGTGGAGCTAAACGATTTATCGCACTTGGACATTTTAATTTATACAATGTTTGGATCTACTCCCACTGAATAGGTTTCTAACGAACATTTAATCAATCTAGCGACTTGAAATATTGGAATAATGTACTATTAAATGTTTTGCCGAATAGTTCACATCAGTCACAATTGTATAGAATTTATTTTGAATAATGCATTAATCTTCATTAGGGTTTTATGGAAAGATACGTGTTGATGCGGTAGTAGTAATCTAATATACTTTCAGTCTTCGTAATATTATATACAGGGGGGCCAAAAAAAAGTCATTTTGCCTCCATGACTTTTCAAGGCGCTATAAGTTACACTTTATTAAATTTTTATCGGACATTTTTACTTATCCGATATGTAAACAGAGCAACATAAATACTATATGTAATGTTCACGCCAGCAGCTCTTCTGGAGGAGCGGAAAACATCAAGAGATTCCGGCCGCGCGAAAGAAGTGAGTGGTGCTGCGGATGTCTGAGCCGATAAATCGTTGATCATCTCCGCCACTGTAGACACCCTGTTTGAGCTCGCCCGAACTAGGTAATTGAGTGGGTTCAGGTCAGGGGACATATTTCAATATTACATCTTCATCAGGTACGAAACGCCCTTCCATTCGAAGTAGGCGGGAGTTTTTCCAAAACCCTTCGATTCCATGTGGTGGCACCCAAACCTGTAGCAGCACAAGGTCTCCAAGAAGGTACGGGCGACCACATGTGGGGAGGATATCCTTCTCGAGTTACTTGATGTAACTGCCAGCGCTCACCTTCAGTCGGGGTCTACAAAGAAAATATCGGTCTTCCCATTCCAGGTACGGCCGGTCCACACCATCAACCCGCGCCTTGGTGAATGGGGTGAAGATGATGTCCTGGACCGTAGCGACGTTGCCGGAGCTGCTCGATGTTTGAGGTCTTGCAGATCAAGAGTACTGGTCTCCAGGTAGCTATCCATGGGTGATTCCATTCAAGAAGTTCCGCAGCTGTTTGGAGGCCACGTGAATTTCAAAGGCGTTCTCCACTCAGGCCGCGACTGGAGATGACTTCATATTTTGGTGTACATGAAGGTGAATGGCGGCAGCCGGCTCCTGCTTATAGAGGAAGATCTTGGGTATCTTCCGCCCTGGTACTCATATCCACTTCCTCTGTCTGGGCTGCGAAAACTTCGCTCATATGTGACTCGGCCGGAATGACTTTTTTTTGCCCCCCCCCTGTATATACAAACTCAGTGTATTCCCAATGTGGTGGAGCAGTTTGGTGCAATAGTACGTGCACATTGCGGTGGTATCAATTTTGAAGAAGAAATAGCTTTCGGTCACGAGCTAATGAATATCGGTTCTGTCCACGCTAACTTTTTGGACCCTTCCTCTAGACTTTGGACGGGATTTAGTGTTGCATTGCGTGAGAAAGTGCAAGTAAGCGAATGAGGATTTCAGGGTTGATAGGGGAACGGGGCCTGGGGTGGGTAAACTAATCTCTTCGCGGAAAAAGTGTTTTCGCATTGCCTTGTTCTGACAAGTGAATTTACTTTTCGTAGGCGTTGACAATAGAGCATGTTTGTCCCAGTTTCGCGGAACATTCCGCGATACCTGACAGGTGGGATCCTTCCCTTTCACGAAAAGTCTGATCGCAGTGCAGTATAAAAGATTATCCCGTCCGCCGCTCCAAATTTAAGCGGCGAGGGCGCTGCGGCCGTCATGGATCGAAGGAGTGCCACCCACAGAAGGTGCCCCACCCATCGGGGACAAGATTTGAGAGCTTTGTTTGACCGACTTTTGTGGTCATCTCTTAGTTCGCCTTCCTGTTCTCTCTTCCTTTATGTTTGGTACCTCGAACACTCAGCAGTATCTCGCTTTTCGAATACTCGTCCAATCCCGGGGCATTATTCAGGAAGGCCTTTGACGATTATGTTCACTTCTTTCTCCAGTGGTAAGTTGCTAGCATCCACACGGGTTCGGATTTGGACCCACAGCCCATGAATTGTAAAGGCGGAATGTGTCTATAAAAGCAATGGCGCTAGGCCGTGTCAAGGGGGGGGGGTGAGTCTCGAGCAGCAGCAGGTACTTTCCCACCAATTATGATTGCCGGCCAACTTCCACAATTCGTGGAGAAAAGACTGGCTCCGCGTCACAACTCTCCCCCTCCCTCTGACACTCCCCGTCATTCGCAACGACCAAGCAGTATTTCCTCTGTATTTATAATACATCGCGCATTGGATCTGTTTAAGCGCGGATAGGCTGGATTTCCACTTCTACCAGAAGTACAAGTAAAAAGCCCTTCGAAAGTAGCGCTCTTTGAGAAATCTGTTCCTCACAAGTTGGTACTTGATGTTATCATGAGGAATGTTGACCAATCTCCTCAGCTGTTGTTGTTGTTCAAAAAGGATCTACGCCATCGCGTCACTTTTGGAAGATCTCACGTTGGCAGCACTTGACACCGACATAAACACCTTCTGAGCGCACCACCCGTCTGTGATAAAGTACCTGTGGCAACACATCCAAAGAAGATGTTGATGAAGATTGAGAAGATGACGAAGACCGAGAAAAAGATCAAGATGGAGATGGACAGCAAGAGGAAGAGAATGATGATTAGGATCTATTGAAATACAGCCTGAGGTGCGCCATACAATGTGAAAAAAAAACTCGGAGGAAACTCAGCAAAGATGAAACAGCGGCGTGAAGGTGAGGAACATGGTGATGAGGGTGATAAATGAGATATGTTCAAGTTTCAGAGGAGATAGGAGTGATTCGAGTTTGTAAAGAAAAGTGATCGAGGAGACAATGGGGAGGGGGAATGGGGCAGATGAGCATGGAGAAGGAAGGGAGAGGCCCGGAAAACTGCCCTACATAAACCCAGCAGCGAGTACAACGAAGTTCTTGGTAGGTGGAAGGAGGGAATCATGCTTGCTTTAGCAAAAATGTTTCCGGTTTTTGATTCCTTGGTTTTCCGTCCCACAGGCGCTCCCCGCTTAAGCCCATGGCACATCATTATTGGGGGCTTCCCAGCAGGGAGTCGTATTTGGTCGCTGAGGAAGGGTGGTCGTATTTGGCCTGAGAAAAATTTTTTGATAGTTGATTTTTCTTGTTCCAGAGACGCTATAAAGGGGAAGGGGGCGCTGTTGCTCGTTCTCGGGAGGAAGGGGTCGTATTTGCCTGCTGGCCTTCTGTGAGAGGTTGTTGACCTTTCTTGGTTTTTCCATTTTCCTATGCACGATATCCCTCCTTTCCCCTCGATAGCTCGATGAGGAGGAAACTAGGGTGGGCTTATCGAGCTACCTTTCAGGAGGGAGTCGTACGGGCTCGACCAGGATACCCAACCAATGATGTGCCCTGTTCCGCTCGACAAAAGTTTTTCAGGGGAAACCTGGCAAATTTCCCCGGAGAAGTGTCCATCTGAAGAAAATCCGGGAAGATGGTGGACAGGTTGGGGCAAATGAAGGGAGATGGATCGCATCAGAGGACGAAGTGTTGAGAAAGGATCTTATTCTACGAGATGTTGCCCTCTGCAGGACCTTGGTGTAGTTTGCCGGCGCGGTAGCTTAGTTCTATGACACCAATGGAAAGATTGAAACGCTGAACGAAATAAATATTGTACAAACAACCTGAAACCCCAAAACTGAAAACGCAGCCAATGACATTTAGGCATAGTTCGGCTTGGGGGGGGGGCGGGAGGAAGGCATTTTGCTTTGCACAATCGCTATTTTCCGTTTACTCGTCGAACCATCATGTAGAGATCTGTGAAATCTGGTGAAAAGAGATCAAATTCCGAGGAAATCACTTGTCAACTTTAGTAAGTACCTGTCGACGCTCGTAAAGCGATGATCACGTCGTGGCGTAGCGAAAGTGCCCCCCCCCCTCCTCCCCTAAGACGGACAGGGCCGTCCTTCAATTTCAATTACCACAATCTTATTTTTTACCGTGCTGTCGTCATTTGCCATTCGATACAGTAATATGATTCCAACGTAGCGATACAGATTTCCCATCGCAAAAAGAAACTTGTAATATTTACAAAGATGACGTACTTGAGCGGTGTACGGGGTTTTTTGCCCTTCTTGCCAGCGATATAGTTTTTCACTTTGTCGATATCACCCCGTCGGCACGCCTCGAAAAATTCCTGCAAGAAATGGATCGATCAGTTTGTGATTGATTAAACATGTTAGAACACTTAACGGGCCCAATATTTATCCCTCGATCAAATAGAATTTCTTCATGTCGTCGGGTGGTCCACGTTGGTAGCTGAGCAAAAACTCAAACAAAGACCGGATTTTCATTAGAATGCGAATGCATCACGATGAATCTTACGTGATCGAGGAATTTATCATTAACCTGGTTGACACATGAACTTCTAGCGGTCAGTTTGTAGTCCATAAAACACATTAAAAAATGCCAGGTTTGACGCTGTTACGGTAAAGAGGGGCATTTCGGTGCTATAGATCGGGAGAACTACGGTAATTTCGGCTTTGCGCCACAACTAGTCATTTAGTCAGGAGACCTTTTGACAACAATTTTGATGCCATTTTTCGACTTTTCGTTGACCCCCCCCGGACCGCATCAAGTGCTGGAGAAATGATTTTGAGCAAAGGAGCTGGGGATTTTGACGTGAGTCTCAGAGAAAAGGATCCCGGCGTCTCTTAAACAGTTTTTGGTGCTAAAGGAGAAAACGGCATCTCGCCCGTGAGGCAGGGGAGCCGAAGTAGTCTCTTGTCTTTCAGGCTCAGACCTAATAGAGCTCAGAACATGCGCGCGCGGACTGTCTCCGGGGCCAGAGTACAGCATCGCTGTGTGAAACACATTAGGAGGGGGTCGTATTTGATCGTTGTTGGGAGAGGGGGGGCGTATGTGCCTCTGAGAGAAATTTGCCGCGTTGGAAAATTTTCCCGGTTATTGAATTTTCGCGGTTTTTCCCGTTTCACATTGGCTATGTACCCCACCCCCCTCGATCTCGATCGACAGCAAAATTTTTGGGTGAAAAACTGGAGAATGTAGGAAATTTTGGAGAAACTGGTAGGAAGCTGGGAACTTGTAGGAAAGTTGTAGGTAGGTAGGTAGGTAGGTGCTGGGGAAGAGAAGGATCGTACCGAGACCCTCCGAGGTGGGCGGCATCACGATACTGTACTCTGTCAGGGGCACAGTGGAACGGAGTTCGTCGCGCTACCGCGCGATCACCTACTACAGAAGCAATGCTCACTGAAGCCTCATACCGTTCATTTGTCTTGGATCGACTAGGTGACCCCAAATATCCTCATATCTCGAAAAGGAGGTGCGGGGGGGGGTACGCGGCTGCGCACCTCATCTAAACGTGGCGGTTGTGCTTTTGGTGGGGTACTGCCGGTATGATACAGCGATAATCAAATCTTTGTTCAGCACGAAACAGCATAAACTGTCCCGAATGAGGGCATCCGACTGAATAAGCCTCCTACTTTACTTGAATGAAGTACGCAGCTGCGGCCTCCCTATCTCCGGGATTTGGAGTATGGGCAGGAATACAAAAAAATCATGCCAGCACCAGCCTAGGCAAATTATAACATGTGCATGTTGGCACATCATGAAACATCATCCCAAGCATCCTTGCCGAACATCAGATGTATGGCGAATCCTGACCTGCTATTCAGTGACAAGCAGAACATCCCTCCAACAGCTATTATTTCTTGAGGGCCGTGAAATTTTGCTTCTTTGCCTAGAGCTTCCGTGGAGATTAGCAAAGCGATCAGGGCTCCCGATTGGTCCGACGACTATTAGCGCGCACAAGATACATGAACTGGACGTTCCTCGTAACTGACGCCGCCGCAGGAGAATTTGGCGCGTCCGCTAGAAGGGTTCATTACGTATCGATGGGGAATCGTAGACGCGCAAGCGTGACACGTTGAGCAGGAGCACCTGTACTGATAGCAAGAATCAGCGATTTTCCTATTCTCGATTGGGCTATGTCAATCTTATCGATACGTATCTATCCTTTTCGCTGATTTCCCGATTTTTCATGATCGCAGACTGCGAACAACCGCGGAGACTCTGGGGATATCCTACGAAGGGGTCGTAATTGGTAGCTGAAGCCGTAGTCGGTCGCTGCTTGGTCGTCTGTTGCCTTCGAAAAATATCTTCTAGTGTTGGATTTTTACGATTCCCCTGTTTCAATGCGCTATGTCCCCCTCGTTCCCCGCTCGACGACGGTTTTTTCGGGGGAGACGTAAAAGAAGTTTTTGAAAAAAAAGACTCCGCAAAAGATAGTAGGAAGTTGGGAACGTTTAGTTCACGATAGGGGTCGTACCAGAGGAAGTTTCGAGAAGGGGATCGTATTTTGTGAGATGCTTCTCTAATGGCAGGACGCGCCGTGTGAACAGTCTCTTAGCAAATGCGAAGCAGCTGAAATGGATGTCCCTACTGACGCTACTAATCCTGCTAGTGGTACAGAATCTGGAAGTGGAACAGCGCTAGCAGAACTCATTTCACCGCATTCTCTCACACGACCATGAGCCTAACATCATGAGTTATGGCAGCTGTAAAGTCATAATTGCGCTAGGAGTAGTTTTTCCCGAACAGAATAGCACTGCTGGGAGTTGGCGGCTTCAAGAATTGTTAGATGTAAGCCAGCATCGGCCGTTTTTTCTTTGACTGGTGAAAAAAGCGTACATATGTTCACATCCGAGCCTACTGGTAGCTCAGCCTTCTTGACCCAGAAACTTTCAATTACTCATCGATCTTCGCGAGATCTGCTTCTGTTTAGTTGGTCTGACCAGGAAGAAAAGCATGAGGTCAAAATTTAGGTGGGGGCAGGGCACAGCATCGTGATGTGTGGAATGGTGGAGTAGGTACGACCTCCTCCCTCCGAGAGAGAGTGTGTCACTACGAACCCTACCCACCTAAATGAGGACATCGGTACGACCCCTCCCCCTCTTCCCAACACCTACCTACCAATTTCAGACATTTTCGATTTTTCACCCAAAAACGGGGCACATCATTGGTTGGGAATTTTGGTCGAGTCCGTAAGACTCCCCCCCTTTTTTTTCGGAGGGGGAGGGTTGGTACGAGTCCCTGCTCATCGAATCGTGCTGTCGAGCGGGGGAGGGAGGAGGGGAGGGGAGGGGGGGGGGGGTAAATAGCACATGTACATGTACAACGGGGAAAGCCGCCTGGAAATACCACCCCCCCCTCTACCAATTCTCAGATTTTCCCCAACTTCCTGCCCCACTTTTCCGAAATTTCCCGAAAATCTCCCTACTCTTTCCCGAAAATTTTGATGTCGGGGGGAGGGTATATAGTTCCGCTGAGCGGAGAGGAAGTGGGGTGGGGGTAGCAAGGGGGGGGGGTATATAGTACACATGGAACGGAAAATCACGCGAGAAGTCAACAACCGGGAAACCAATGCAGCAAATTTCTCTCAAACTCACCTACAACTCCCCTCTCTCTCCCAACGACCAAATACGACCTCCCCTTCTGAGCG
>MU967104.1:0-18542 GCA_036418165.1 Cooperia oncophora | reverse complement strand
GCTCTTCCGATCTTCAACTGCCTGCCCCACTTTTCCGAAATTTCCCGAAAATCTCGCTACTCTTTAACGAAAATTTTGATGTCGGGGGGGGGAGGGTATATAGTTCCGCTGAGCGGAGAGGAAGTGGGGTGGGGGCTAGCAAGGGGGGGGTATATAGTACACATGGAACGGAAAATCACGCGAGAAGTCAACAACCGGGAAACCAATGCAGCAAATTTCTCTCAAACTCACCTACAACTCCCCTCTCTCTCCCAACGACCAAATACGACCTCCCCTTCTAAGCGAAAAAGTAAGACCTCCCATGTGTTTCACACAATGATGCTGTACCCTTTAAGCGAGCGACAGAATGAAGGTTTTCTGAGTTACTTATCCCTGGGTGTAGACGTCCTGCAAGTTGAAAACCTTGCGAAACAGGCGGTAACAGCATTAGGACCTAGGTGAAAGGTCGATTCAAACGCGGAATATCATCAAAGAGTACAAAGAAGTGCATCCAGCGCTCTGCGCGCCAATAAGGCCAAACAAGGACACATCGCCTTGAAGGACTGGTGGAAATAGCCAAGTTCAAAAAAAGGTTATGACACAACGAAATTGTGAACGAGTAAGGAAAGTCAGGGAAGATAATAGAGGTAGGCTTTGGTTATCAATGAGAATTAGAGTTTATAGTTAATTGATTGGACTTACTTGTTGTGATGGTGTCAATTCCCTGACGCCCATGTCGTCCGTTCATAAAATCTGAATATTCACTTGTACGAAGAACTGAAGAGGTTCGCTACATAATAGCAAACGCACACATTTCTAATTAAGCTAACGGACAGACAAACTCCTACCACGGCGTTTTTTCTAGTGACATGAAGAGAAGCCGCATCTGTGGAGAGAGACAAAACCAGCCGTTGAGGTCAGTGGACTGGCTACGAAGAGGCCTTGTTCTCTCTGGTTAGCTCTAGAAACGAGGAGATCCTTGAAAACAATGCGGAATCAGCACTGGGGATAATTGATAGTGAAAGGAAAAGAACGAGATCCAAGCGAGCCGCGATCATGAGAAAAATCGGAAAAACGTTTTTTGGACAGTGGAAACGATTGCAGTTCAGTTTCAAAGGAAAACATAAGGCACATGGAGAAACACATCAAAGCAAAGTGGAATAGCAGCCTGGTGATTTTATAAGCAGGAAAACGAGTACGAAGAACGAGTGCTAAGTTTTATAGCTTTTCCTTGAGCTATACATTCTGATCTATTTCCAGAACTCTGCTCTTTCGGCCTGGTCAAAAAAATGGAATTTGCTCGGAGAGGCAACAGCCCCTGTTCCGGTGAGAGTTCATTTTTCTTGCTTGTTCTGCGCTATCAATCTTGCACTGCTGAGTAATCTGCTCATCTGATAAGAAATCAAAATAAAAACAAAAAAACCCTGCAAGAATGTCAGTCAAATCGAAATCAATAAAGTTGATCAATAACCGTAAAAATAGAATTTAATAGAAGAGTCACCGAATGTATTATAGAGCAGCTCCAAACTGGAAAAGAAGCAGATTTCCTACAGCTTTCCCTCGAATGCTTCGGTACGCAGTACCCCCCTCAGCTATCTGCAATTGCCTCAGCCCTTAAAGGCTCGGTCCGCGATCATGTAAAGAAGATGAAAATATGGCGCCGGGAGGATAAAGTGGTTCACAGCGAACAACCTTGTGGTTTTGTGGCAAAAAAAACTGTAAGGGAGGGGCGCTATAGCGCAATATAGGTTCAGTGACGCTTCCTTTTCCAGTGACTCCGCCTCCAGACTCCGCCTTCAAGGCCCGCCTTTCAGTGAAAAACGAAGCTGCAGGACGAAAAAGCATGAAAATCGTCACTTGTACGGTCGTAGAGTTCTTATCGGGAATCAGCTGGGCGGTTAGGGGCGTAGAATTGGAGAGGGAGTTAATAGAGCACGTACAAATTGGGATCGGAATGAGGGTTCGCTCGTTTGCTAGCTGACTTAGCCATGAAGAAAGAGGAAGGAGACGGTGGAAAACACCTCAGTAAAACCCCAAAACAAAATATTTTTTTGAGATATTGGGCGAGAGAATAGACAAGAGCGGCAAGACACCATACCAACGGGCAAGACAAAATATGTACACAGAAAAAGGGCGGGGCTACTTTCGCTTGCGTAGAGCAACCAGAGCGCCTCAATGCAGCCTTTGGCACAGCCCGCTGGCAAAATTGGTATGCATCGGAATGTTCAGTTAAAATCTGCAGGAACTTTTGGCTTTTCGCAAGTCTGTTCTGCTATGAAAACATAGATCATTTCAAGTGTTACAACATTTACCACAGTCCCCATGAGGTTCCACGACAGCACAGTACTGAAAAACAAAGCAGCAGTACTGGTAGAAAGCACTGATAAGCAGAAAAGGGTGTTTATTATTTTCTGTTGACATGCACTCCAGGGTACGCCACATGGCTAGGAAAAAGAAACAACTCAATAAGTGGATGGCACAATGAAGAACGAAAAATAAACAAATGAGCACAACGTAAAAAACGAGTTAGCAATTTGGAAAAGTAAAAAAAACATATTGGCTGGGTTCCGAAGCAAATCAGAGGGATCACTGGGATCTCCTTGTAAACAAAAAAATATATAATAAAAAATAAATGCGAATATTAGCCGAAGTAATCTAAGTAATTCATGGAAAATATAACAATACTTGATAAAGACAACAAAAACCCTGAATGTTGGGACATTCAAGAATCCGAGAGTGTTCAAACCACTCAAATTCCACGCACAATGCAGTTTTGTACACTGCGCTTGATGGGGCGTGTCAGTGAGGCTGGGCCTGGCACGCGGCCAGCCTGTTCTCCACCAGTTGTTAAAGCGGATAAGCGACAAGGACTAGTGGGAAACGACTGATACTTATCGCTTGCCGAAAGAAGAATAATAAAGAAAACGGGCTGGCGCCGCGCCACACCCATCCCCCTGACACGCCCCGTCACTCGCAGCAGAGAAACCTGTATCGCTTGGTGCTATAAAACTTGCGAGATTTTTGTATATCCGAATAATTCGGCAGTCCACTTCCTAAATAGAATAGTTCCCGTTCTAACCAAGATTCAGGGTATTATTATTGCTAGTACTTTTATTGCGATTCCTCAAATACATTTTCAAATGATTCTTTACAGGAAACTCAATTCATTTATTTCATTACCAGGAAAGCAGCTGCGGCGGAGCACTTCTCATAATATTCCTTGTAAAATGCAGTAAAATTCAGAAAATAGTGAAATCAACATCAAATATTAATGTCAGCCCCAACTCTTGATATATACCAAATAAAGTTGTTAATGATGGATGAACGTTCAAATACAAGTTGCGTCCAGCTTCTGGTTACTAATATTGACATTCGATGTATATTCGAAAGTTTCTAAGGAAAAACTGTAAAAATTAAACATTGAAAGGAGAAGCTCATTGTTTACGAAACTACTCAAAGGTTACTTTTCACATGATATAACTATAACTTTTCAAATAACTAGTTTTATAATATTATTCAAGTAGGATCCTTCAAAACTCGGCATTCGTACATAGCCGGTATGCCCATAGGCTTCAAGCCGATTGCCTCATTTTTCTTTTCTGCGAAAAGAAAGGACGGGGCTAATCGAAAGCGCTGACCGCCTGGCGAACGCTAATAGCGCGATAAAAACAGAAGAGACGTTTCCGTGAAATGGACTCCAGATATACGGGCGCTAGGGTTTTATTTTTTTTAGGATCATGAATTAATTTGAATCAAAAGTGTTTGTATAGCAGTATTGTAAAAAAAGGAGGAGGACTAAATGGGAACACTTGCTCAGATGCCCGGATTTGACGGAGAAAGGAAACCAAAAGAATGAGACAAGGATTACTAAATGAGTCATAAAGAGTAAGGTTAAGCAGTCAACAGGCTCAACAGCGTGGAGGCAATCTGCTTTTACGCGCTCTGGTGGCGCTGTGGGTCGAATAGGGACTAACTTCACCTAATAAGAACGATTATTACCAGTTATGCTGCAATGTAGGTAAAGTGTGAACTATACATTCAAAGGAAGGGCAAAGCAAAAGGTGTTTCAACAATTAAGTGACGAAGAAAGAACATCTTCAATGAATCTTATTAAATTGCTAATTAAAAGCCCTTGAAGCGATCACTCATCTAGACAGTAGACGCCCTAGTTCACTGCGGTAATTTAAAAGCCTTATTGAAAATAAATAAGGACAGGCGGTGTAGAGGCAAATGGCTCGCTTTCCATGCGCGCAGGCCGAGCTTCGCATCACGGATTGGCTCCCGCCCTGACCAACCAGGCCTTTTACCGCCGGGAACGGTAAACCTGAACCAGATTCGACCAGGATGAGTATACTGACTTGTACATCAGCTGGCTCCCGCAAGTCATATTAGAGGTCCGTATAGCATCAGTGAGCCACTACGATTCTGAATGAATCTAGAATGCATGTCGCATCCCAAAAGTGATTCATTAACGACAAAAACATTATTCTTTTATTAAAAAAACAAAATGAATTCCTATGAATAAGTTCGGAATGAAAGTACGGAGCTATAAAGCCACAAATTGCATAAAAAATAACTGGCGTGAACCTGGCTATAAGTGAAGCGCGTGGCGCATTCCATAAGTAACTTTTCAGCCATAGCATAGCATTTTCAGCTTCTATAATATAACCTGACCAAAACAGAGTAACGCCAATGACAAAATCGATGTTCACGACATTTCGAAACATTACAAGGACAAAAGGCCGCTCAACAGGTTCTAAGGAAGCACTAGGCAATCCTGTCATCATCAGGGCGCTTCGTGTCGTTTGGGGGGGGGGGGAAGGGGAATTTGGCAGAAGGAGATGATCTCCTCAACAGTTCCTCGTTTCGACCTCTCTTCCCGTCCCCCAACTCCATCCATCTTTCTGAATTTTTCCCTCCTCTTACTATTTTCCGGGGATTTCTCCTCAAAATCCTCCAATTTCCTCCCAAAGAGGGAGGGGAGGAGCAACGAAAGAGATATTCAACTCACTTGAAAGAGAAAAAACCGGAAAAAGTCAACAATCGGAAAACTTTTCTCTCAAAGCAGTTCGACTCCTTCTCTCTAGCGACCAAATACGATCCTTTCGCTGGAGACCCCCAACTGCGAAGGGTCCTGGTCATCATCTTAGCCAGGGTTAAAGAGAGCTTGGAGCGGGGGAAGAGGGGATTCGGACAAACTTGTCATTGGTGATTTGATGGAAGCAAACGTCAATAAATCGAATAAGATCGGTGGAAAACAAAAAATGAATGATCATGTACACAACGGCGGGACGTTTTTTGACACGAACAGCCGCTATTTCCAGATGAAAACGTGACTCATATGGAGCGGAGCACACCACACCGGCGCAATTCGGCAATGGGAGGGGGGGGGGGTGTGTTTTGCACTTTTGCTGCTTCACTAGTTCCGGTTCACAAGTCTCACTCTGGTGAAACCTGTGAACTCTTGTGAAGCTGGAGCAAGCTCGTCGAGCCACCATGGTAAACCTGTCCAACTCAAGAAAAGGCTCTCTAGATGGGTCGACACGTCGATGGGAAGTAGCAAAAGTGCAAAATCCCCCTCCCCCCCACGTCGCCGAACTGCCCCATCACACATATCTGATGAACTTGCCGGCGAATGAACCAAGTTCATGCGATTATAACGGGCTAGGGTGGTGCGTAAGTGCATAGGGAGTGGTGCCTGGTCCTCGAACGGGATGTGTCTCATCACAAAATGCCGAAATCCAAAGGTGATATTGTCGCCGCCGGATGGAGTGGCCGTAAAGCGGCAATCCTCTTGTCATTCCGCGCTCAGCGCGAAGAAACTCTCCATGAATTTTCGGGCTGAACGCGTCGGCACAGGAAGACGCGGAGTCGGGCCCATAAACGGAAATCGTTGGGCATTTCGTAAACCAATAAAGCCATATCACGTACGTTTCAATGTCAATTATGTGAAATTCACTTCTACCGTTTGGAAACGGTATACTGAAAAGGAACCAGTTCTCGTCCAAAGATATGACAAGCGAGACCGCCGTATTTTTCGTTCAAATTGCGCTATATCAGGAAAAATTTAAGATCTACGTCTGTTACTGCTTGCAGACCTTCTCGGTAGCATGGACTAGGGCTAATCAAGTCAAACAGTAGCAAAGTAGGTGCATGATTATGTGGTAAAACATCTTCATGCACATATATGAGCCCATGGTGCGATTCGGTCGTTAGTTTCGACGAGGGGATGGTGTAGTGGCAAATCACCACCCCTGCGATTGGGGGTGTCAAGTCCCGGACCGGCTCCAGCCCGGGTCAACCAGGCTTTCTACCGCTACGGGCATCAGAGCCCTGAAAGGATATAACTTTGATCTGCACCGAGGCTGGTACGAGTAAGTTAGTATGCAGGCAAATCGCATTCAAAAACCACTATGATCAGGGCACTTCCGCCGTCGAAAATCCCCCGCAAGGAGAAGGGGTCGTTATTTGGCCGCTGGAGAGAGGGGTCGTATTCACTTCTAACTAGAAGAAAAACAAAAAAGAGAAAAATACTCTTGGTTGATGAGTTTCGTGGGTTTTCCCGTTTCACGCGCACTACACACATCCCCTCCCTTCCTCCCAGGGCACATCGTCGTTGTAGGGGAATCCCCAACAGGAGGGGGTCGTATTTAATTTCTGGTCTTTTGGGGGAGATAGTTGACGTTTCGTGATTTTCCCGTTTCACATGACTTGTTTACCCCCCTCCCCCCCACGTCCCCGCCCGCTCGACAGCTAGATGAGGAGGGATGGAGGGCGGGGGGGGGGAAGAAGGGTCGTGCCAACTCCCAAAAAAGGAGGGCTCGTAGATTCGACCAAATTACCCAACCAATAACGTGCTTCCACCCGGAACATTCAGGAAGATGGTAGGCGGTTTTTGTAGGATGGGGAATGAATGGTGAGGGGTGCTACTAGAGGAGGAAAATCTGAGGGGAGGGGGTCATGTTTTGCGGAAATTCCCCCAACGGCAAGACATGCCCCTACTGCTTTGAATGGAACTGAAGGCATGGCGCATCACTAGAGCGGCTAATTAGTCCCGAAGGTCTTACATTTTCAGCCCTCTTGTTAAGAAGTGTGAGAAATGAGAAGAATATCGTCAGCAGCTCGTTCTGTCCAGGTTGCAGGAGAAATCGGACGCAAAAGTCCCCGAAAAACACAACTTCGCGAAAAGTGACAAATGATGATGTGAAAAGGAAGCAGATGGAGTGTCTGAGGCTACTAAACGGAGACAAAGTAACCAAGCTTCGACTACACGAGCAAATGCAGGACCTGCTAAATTCCTCTAAATACACAAATGTTAGCGCTTGGATGATACGAGCGCAACGGCAGTCCATAAAGCACGTCTGGTAACGTTGACTGGCAGGGCTAGGTGATCGTCGGGATACATCGGGGATGTGGAAAATTTCCCCTGTACAGTATGCTTGAAGCGGCGCAGTCAACTACGCAGAAAAGCCGATAACAAATCCTCCCTTCTGGCGGCTAGATACGACCCCCCCCCCCTTTAGATCCCATGGCTACGACGATTCCTGGGGCACAGCAGTGGGAACTCCATAAGCAGTGCAGGAACAATAAAAAGCTGTTCAATCAGGCTGCACCTTAGTTGATGGGGCTAGCCCGGCGGTGTGTCCCTCCCTACTTCTACCGCAAGACTTGGGCTCATATCGCTGGTACCTGTGGTACTGCATGCAGAACACCGAGACCAACGTGATGGTACTGCATTGGTTCAACCAACTAGTTAGGAAATACTCTACTGGTTTGAGCGCGATGACGCGACTCAGGACTAAGGATATTATCCCCTCCTTCCCCTCAGACTCAACCATGGAAGTGCAGACGAGCAGCGTCAGAAAGTCTGCGCGATCGGACTCAGAAGACGGAACGGCGCTGAGCTACCAGGTGGTCCTCATCAACTACAGTAGCACATTTGACAGCGCCACATGAAATGTACAACCTTGGCGATGCTTGGGCATATCAGGGGAGGGGGTGAAAGAGGCTGATACCCACCTCCACCCCCTCCCCCTCGGCCCCCTCTTCCGGTAAAAGTTCACGTGACAAGCAGGACAAGATATCGAAAAAAGAAGTCGCCCACTGGTAAAGAAGGGACAAATTCCCAAAATTTTTCAAAACCTCAAAAAACTTTCAACTAGTTACTAATATTCCTGAGTTACGGTCTCGTTTGCTGTGATGTCGGGGATTAGGTTGGGCGCCGCCAACCTGTCTCCCACTCACGGTTGAACAGCGGAAGCGACAATAATTGGTGGAAAAGGTACTGGCGCCGCGCAAGCCCCGCCCTCTGACACATCCCACGAACAGGGCCGAACTTTATGTTGAATATTCTTCAATTCGTAGAGGAGCATACTGGTGATTCAATTATAACTAAATGATGAATATATGGCTGATTAAATAAACGGACAAATAAATAAATAAATAAATGAGAACAAAAAATAACTAAAAAAAATAAATAGGTAATGCTGAGAATATGAGCAGTCCAGAAGTTATTCATCTAAATTCTCATTCAAAAGAAAGCGCAAGAAGAACAATCGACGACTAAGCTATATAGTCCATTGGAGCGGTGTGGTCATTTCGTCACACAGAGCGCGGAGCTTAGAGAAAGTAATTTCACTTGAAATATGTAGAATCGATAGGAAGCATCTTCGGCCGTAAAGTGCTTGAATGCAGTGTTTTTACTTCCCTTTCAATCAACATGCTTCTAGTGATGCACTTCTTCAAGTGACTTTTTAAGTTCATTCAGAACGGAAAGCGAACCTTTCATTCAGAACGGAAAGTGAACCTATGAGGCAGGTGAGTCTAGAAAGTACAGGTGAAAGCAATGAGTTTCATGAGCCTGAACTGCTTCCCAACAGTGAGCCCGGTTCAGCTAATCGATAGATTTGCAGGATTTGAAAGAGCGTTCATGAGGAAAACATCGAGACCGGCATGACCACAATCGTGCAGATGAACCCGGTAGCTGAAACCTGGCCGATGAAGTGGCCACGGTCAGGAAATTCGTGAAGAAAAGTGGCCACCATTGCCGTGGCAGGCGGTGCTCGGCAAAAGTTCAAAAGCAGTCATGAGGACTTGAGATGATGGTTGATTGGTCGTGAATGCAATGCATGCTAAACAATAGCCGTAGGCCAACGAAAAAGAAGCCGAGCTGGAAGAAAGATTGATGGCTGGTCCGTCAGCGAAATGCAAGCAGCAGCTCGAACCACTGCTGCTCGCCGGCCACTATTTCGATCCTGGCACACGATAGTGAACCCCCGAACCCGATTATGGTGGAAAAGCATGTATGGGCTAGAGAGTGCTTCACACTTTGCCTGTGGGGAAAACTATAGCCTTTTCTTGAAATGGGTTGATTGGGCAGGTAAAAATTAATTCCTTAAGGCTCTATTTCTATAGGAGTTAGCATGAAGCTCAATCTACTGATAGCTTGTCACGCGTACGATTGCGATCAACCCTCGGCTTTCCCTTTGTCAGAGCACGTCGTGAAGAGCTCCTACGAGGGTACTTCGTTCATTGGAGAGGAGAGGGGGATAGTGTTTGGCATAGGAGTAGGAAACCCCTCCTGATTGTTTTTTCCCGTTTCACGCTCACTATAGCACTCTTCCTGCTTGATAGCAAATTTTCGGAAAATTTTAGTTAGACAACCGGTCGGTTGCGGAAGGGATCGTACCGGAGGAGAAAAGCGGGGATGGCGGAGGGGGGGGGGTCAAGATCAGCGAAGATTTCCTAATGCCAGGACGTATGCTGCCAGTTGTACAGGCGATCAGGAACACATGCCAACGAATGCACTTGCACTCAAACTATTCTGGGCGTTTTTTTCCTTTAAGATGTACTGCCTCCTGCCTCCTCCCATTTCAGGGACTGCCCCCCCCCCTCTCAGCCACCTGCCTTCGAGTCGTGAAAACTTTACAGTATCAGGTGATTCCTGTGTGTGTCCATTTGATCAACCAATCGGAGCTCTAAGTACTTTCGCGAAAGCTTTGGTTTCATCGCTACACTATTATTATTATTATTATTATTATTATTATTATTGTTATTATAAGGCATTACCACCCAAATTTCTACTTCTTAGAGGTCACTCCTTTTTTTTCTTGAAAAACCGCTCGTAAAATTGTATTGAAATGCTTGTTTACTGTTTTTGACACGTTTCGGACCGCGTGACACACATGGTGTGTCATGTACTTCTGTGCGGCGTTTTTATTGGATTAATTTGGCTCTCCTTTTCTCTTTCCCTGTTGTTAAAACACATTCTCGGTTACGGAAGGTACTTACCTCATGAGCGATTGGAAAGGGGAGGAAGTTACGGATGAATCACTGATAAAAAAATGACAAAATGATCTGGAGATGCGTGCAGTACGGCGGTCCGCAATGTGTTAATATACCGTTTTTCCAGCTAACATTTTTAACATATTTTCTCTATACTTCTTGTGCAGTTTTAATTTTTTGCAACTCGTCTGTGTTGCAGGGATCATAATTCTATAAAGCTCCCTATTGTTGAGGGACATAACATGCGCGCACCCCTATGGTGCATATTCACATGCATGAGCACTAGCGAAACCGAGAAAATTATCCCGACATGATGAAAAATTGCTCGAACCACCTGGGTTCCATTTGTAAATTGCCTTTTCATTACATTGCAACCATCTGCACCCGCTGCGATATTGTTTCAGCCAAATTCAGTCAATAAAGGCAAAATGTCGAGGGTTTTCAGCTGAAGCTCTCCATCGGCTTTAGGTTCCCACTGAAAGACACAAATGATAATATTTGCAAGGTTTATACATATTTTTCACCGGAAATTTGAGTACTGAAAAAACTTAGATCCAAAGAGTAGAGACAGCGGAATAATCTTCTTCGAGGTCAAACTTTTGGACAAGTTTTCAACGAATTCAGTGATTCAAGATATTCCAGGAGTATCTAATCGCCGGAGCCTCTAGCGCGAGTGCAACGCAATTTTGGGTCAAGCAGATGTGGTACTCGCGCTCAAGCGGTCAACCCATGAGGGTCAAATTATTGGAATGCTGCTTTCGGAGGAAAGAGCCGGTTGAGAACTAGACTGATTTCGTAGGAACGAGACGGTGAAGGGTATATAGTGCCAGTTTAACAAATATCTTCAGAAATTCCAACAGTTTTCAAGAGCAGTCAAATGATATTATTACTACAAATACACTAGGTACAGTAGAGTACTACTAGAAGTCACTGGAAATTGGTAAAATGGTTCTCAGCAAAACCATACAAAAGGCAACCACCGCAGAACTATAGAAGAGAAAAAATCAAAAGTTCTGTGTATTTGCTTGTATACCGCTGCTGGATACCCCTACAATAGGGGAACATTACAGAATTCCTCTGCATCTGTGCAAATTAACAAAAAATTGCAAAAGCTGCACAAGTAATAATCAAAGCTGAAATAACTTGTTAAGCACTAAGCAAACAAAATAAAGAAAGTAAACAAACACAAAAGAATAAATATCATGCTGTCCTTTTCGTGAGCGTGGACCACAGGTGGAGATCCTGGGCAAACCTCACCAGATCTCTACAGTATCGTTCGCGCGAACGACGATAAGGCGCTTTATGGGGCGGGAAGGGAGGGGGGGAAGGGGGGGAGGGAGTGGGTGTGGCCCAGGGCTAGCGTATTCCCTACCAACTGTGACGCTTTCCGGCTTCCATAATTGGTGGACGACAGGCTGTTGCCTCGTTGAACAGCTCCGTGATACGCCCCATCATCCACAACAAACAAGACTAAAGCTTTGGTTGAGTTACCAAACCTACTCAAAAGGATTGTGGGTTTGCATGAACAACGTGCACAGACTAGTAATAATACAACCTAATTTTATCAAACTTTTCCCAACGTGCACAGACTAATAATAATACAACCTAATTTTACCAAACTTTTCCTTATCCAGATATCAAACGATATCTGGATAAGGGAAAAGTGCAAACGGCACCTAGATAAAAGCAAAGAGGGGTAAGTGTGCTCGTGTACTAGTTGGGCAACCTGGCTGCGTTTTAGACGTGATCTTCTTGGACATTTATCACAGAGAACTATTTTCCTACCACTATTGACTACTAAAGTACATGAAATATAAGGTGCTAAATGGCCAGAAGACGGCGACAGGAGATTTTATAAATAGGTCCTGCGAAGTTACTCAAAGTCAGTCGAGAGACCAGTCGATGGGATTGACGCTTGCTCTGGGTGCTGTAATAAAATGGCATATGCGAAAGTACACGTGATAAGTATGTGCTGAAGTATATGTAATTCTGGGCATATGGGCCGTCATAAATGATCCCAGAACAACTGCTAGCTCATGCGAAAGGATGCCTACCACCGCCGCAATTTGTTTGGGCACCGGGAGAGCTTTCGCGGTGGAATTCAGCCGAGGACAAAAACTCTTCGGGTAAGTTAAGTGAGAAGAGTGAACTTGAGTAGGTTTTTTGGCTGATGGTGGTACAAGTAGAGTGACTAGTAAGTACGAAGACCATATGGCATAGCTGGGCCGAGGAAAGACCAGCGAGCCGTAGCGATTGTGAATGTATACTACGTATGCATAAAAATGAACACATGTCGCGTGGTGTCGCACTGAGCACGAGAGATTAGTGAAATATCCATGGAGTCGAGTGGTCCCGCGTCAAGCCCAGCCGCCGACATGATCGCACTTATACCTGGCACTTAATCAAATGTATAGATCCGAATGATTATTTGAACATTTTGTACAGTCAGTATTACTGTGGGGAATTCCTTTAGCCAGTATTGACTTGATAAAAATGATAAAACGAAGTCTATTTGTTGGTTATTATAGTAGTAAAATTAATCGCTTCATTTCGATTGAAGTAACCGTTTAAACCTGTCAGCCCGAGATACAGTGGTACACAAAACAGGAAATCGCATAATCACAGTCTCTCGGCAATATTCAAATATTGAGCTGACGAGGAAGCTGTGCCATATTTTTTGAATCGAAACTTTTTTTCCAGAGAAACCCCTGGAAATCTTCGTGGGGGAAAATTTGATCGATAGCATAGCAACCAGTATCCAAAAGTGCTCAGTACTGGTTAATGTTACATTACATAGTACTAAACCCTCACTCCCCCTCAGCTAGAAGGCTGCGGGGTCGAAATAAAGGAGTTGTTCAGGGACCAAGCACGCAGTTATGCACAGTCTTCCACATACCAAGACCTTAAGACGGGAGATCACAGTCTTAAAGACGGAGTGAGGTCTGAATTCCCATTTGAACTCAGCATGAGGGAGTCGCGGCTTGTTAAACTATCGAATGAAGAAGCTGTTATCACCGCCGGTCTCCGGTAGTAGCTCAGAAGCATCAGAAGCCAGTCGTCGCCGTAGAACAGTTGCACAGTCTGCTTTGAGCCAGACTGACGGGCTGATGCTTCCCTCCGGCCGACAAATGGGTTCTGATGTCCCCAATCATGGCGGGGCCAGACCGCATTTTGCAAAAAAAGGTGGGCCGAACACTACGTAGATCTGTTGGATGGCTAACCCTCAGCCTCCAAATATCCCAGAAATGGTCTCTTACCAGACTAATAGTTGTTTAACGAAATAGCTCGCTATATGGACGAGCAACTCCACGTCCAACGCTCCCGGCCTGGTGCCAAAATTGAGCTGAATTCCAAGTATGAGTCGCGCTCAAAAAAAAAAAAAAACAAACTTTATGCGCTTGTTGATTTCCTCGGGGAAATAAAGGAAGGTGAAAGCTGGGAGAGTCCTAGATAAAACCGTTCTTGTTTCGAATGAGAACCGGAGATTCGTTGGGATTTCGGGCGAGAGAATAGACAAGAGCAGCGAGAGAGCATGCAAACGAGCAAGACGATAGATGCCGATGCAAGCGAAGTCACTGGTTATTTGAAAGAATCACCTGAGTAACCTTGCCCTACTTAAAGGCAAAGCTCGCGAACGTTTGCCATCATAGATAGAGCCGACAAGTTTCAGAGTAATCCGATAGTAAAGAGCCAAGTGTCCTAAATAGAACAGCATTCCGATCCCTGTTTGTACGTGCTCAGTTTACTCCATCTCCAACATTACGCCTTCATCCGCACGCTGATTCCCCGATAAGAACTTTGCCGCTCAAGTGTCGATTTTCATGCTTTTTCGTACAGCCTCATTCTCACTGAAAGGCGAGCTTTGGAGGCGGAGTCTAGAGGCGGAGTCACTGGGAAAAAAGAGGGGTCACCAAACCTATTTTGCGCTATAGCGCCCCTAAACTTTTTCGGTACAGGGTTGTTCATCGCGTACCACACTATCCTCCCGACAATATTTTCAACTGCTAAACCTGATCGCGGACCGTACCTTTAAAGGCAGTTGGCACGATGGTTTCCTACTTAGCCTAAAATGCTAGTAGGGCGCTGTATAGTGGGGAAATGGCGAAAGAACGGAGTGAAACGGTCAAAATCCTGCGAAGAAAAAGCCTCCGTTCTCAGTGACTTGTAAATCGATTTCGGACGAGTTTCCCGCATCTTACCAATCACCGCTACCGAAGATACGGCTGCATATGTGTACCCATATATGCATGCAGCATCACGGCCGCTTCATACCAATCCCTTCGCTTCATAATTTGCTTAGCAAATGAATGAATACGAGCGTCAGGAACGGTCGTCCATTTGTGGGCGGGCGGGCGTGGCGGGCGTTTGGGACGTAAAGTTGTGGCTTGATAGGGCCCTTATAAGGGCACTTCCTCGGGGAAACCGCTATGCAGCGCCTGCCCAGTGTCGAGCGGAATTCTCTCCTGCCAGGAGTATTGATCCTAGTCGTCTTGGGGAATTTATCGTGCCAACTGCCTTTAAAACGGGCAACCATAACGTCCCTACTTTCTGATAAAGAACTTTCGCAAAATTGTCCTATGAGGTCCACACTACCGCTCACGTACTGAACTTCGCTTCTTGTGAGTAATCGCGAAATGCGACTTTTGGTAAACAGTTGCCACAAAATGAACCAGCAAACATAGCGCTCAAATCCCAAGGATCCGAATCGATATCCTCTCGTTTTCGCGCATGGAGGGGGGGGGAGAGTTGTACCGGAACCATCTTTTTCTTGAGGGGGGGGATGGAGGTATTCAGCTGAAGTTGTTACCCATGCAATTTCGTGCCCTGCTCGGGAAAGCTATGCGTTCATCCTTTCCAAATCTATCGGGCATAGATCAAGTCTGATTAAAATTGGTAACTCATCAAACTTCATATGCGTTTTGAGTGAAATTGCAGAACAGCGCTAGAAAATTACTGAGTAGCCTGATTAGAGAAACAAACAGGGGACGAATTTGTGTAACACGGCACTACCAGTTTCTAGCAAGCCTGAGTAGACAAGGGTGAAAAGTGATTCATCATCGAATTCATCAAAACAACGCTCGTACGTGCCCAATGGTCAGTTTACATGTGGAGGACCAAAAATAGCTGTCAAGTTGATCACCACATGAGATAAAGGCTATACTAGGCAAATCAAGAAGATGATCCAAGGAACCTGCTGATTTTGCTAAGCTGGAGCTCCGCTTGTTATGCTTTTTATCACCCACGCGCATCGCAGTTCGGCAACGGGGGGGGGGCATTTTTCTTCCCATCGATGTGTCGACACCATCTAGATAGCCTTTTCTGAGTTGACACGTTTTACCATGGTGGCTAGAGAGCTTGTTCCAGCTTCACAAGAGTTCACAAGTTTCACCAGAGTGAGACTTGTAAACCGGAAGTAGTGAAGCAGTAAAAGTGCGAATGCCCCCCCCCATCGCCGAACTGCGCCCCCGCGCGCTAACTACATATGCGACATAACTGAATTTTTGACCGCTTTTTTCACATCCCATGGGTTTGCCGAATCAGTCCCAATTACCATTCTTCTTGAGTGTCTCACTGATCAGCAACGTCAGCCTTGCTGTAGAAGTTTTTTTTCAACTTCTCACTATAGTTCCTCTCCTATTAGTGCACAGGAAAGACAACAAAGAGGCAAAGGAGGAAAGCGTAAGTGATGAGTTACTCCGGAATAGTTACTCGTTTGTTTTTGAAATATGTGCATAAAAAAGAAGATATTACTTACCCACACATTTAATAACCTTGTAATGGAAATATCTTCGATAGGAGGAAGTGCAAACGCTAAAATGCATTCGTTCGTGCTCTCCTGGAGCACACAATCCTTTCAGCCAGGCCGCACTCTCGATGCCAAAATTGAGACTCACTAGTTAGGCATATCCCTGTTTACTGCCCTTCACGTTATTTTAGATTTCTCACCTTAGAGATTCTTGTCGAGTCCAAACAAAGCTCGGGCTATTGCATAGATTTACAAGAGTTCAAAGATCCCGACTTGGCAATTGATGAAACAAGCAAAGTGCCCCCCCCTCCAGGTAGGCAGACGGGCGAAAGAATCGTAAATAGTCGCTTCGTCGCGCGCGGCAATAGGCGCGACGTTTCCTCAATTGCATTACCCTTTCGATCGGAGCATCGCATTTTATGAAGACAGGGATGTGGTGGACGCTTATGTCTATTTTTTGTCGTACATTGTCTATTCTCGACCACTACCACCCGAAATCGTCGCCAATAGGGGACGCGACGTCGCACGCGACGCCCGCTGGCGCGGCGATTACGATTCTCTTGCCACACACCCGGCCAGATAATGCGTTAACGAATAACCTCTGATTTTTTATACCAAAGCGGATATCGTGGCGTATGCAACATTGTTCGAGGATGGTTAGCGATCCAGAGGATGGTCGCTGTCTCGTTCAGGGCACGTACAGCCACTGGAATAAAATTTTGCAAAACACCAACAGAAGACTCCCCCCACCCTCAAAGATTCCTTTCGCTCTGGTACGTCCCCCTCGACCCTACCACCTTTTCATCGCTGGCCCAACATTTTCCTTAATTTTTCCAACTTCCTACCACTATTTCATTTTTTCAATTCCTCAATTTTTTTCAAAAAAAACCGCCGTCAAGCGTAGAGGGAGGGATATGGTGAGAGGGGTATACAGCTACATGAAATGGAAAAAAAACCAAGAATATTCGACAACCAAAAACATTTTTTTGAAGAATTCTCAAAGGCGCATGCGACCCTCCTCCCTCCAGCAACCGAATACGACCCCACTGGGGATGCCCAATGTACGACACTCACTTTTTAGAGGAAATCTTTCATCAAAAAAGCGTCAGCAGCTGAGACACACGACGTCAGAGATCAAAAACCACTGCAAACAGGTGTACTGCGAGCAGGTGTAAAGCCTGTGTTCTACCATTCCGCGAGCAGTTAGAAGGCGCTGTGTTTCCACCATTTCGTGAAAAATGGGATAAACGAGGAAAATATGATTGCCGACTGGCTACGGAGCGGATATTGAACTGAATGAGGAATGTGGGTGTGTTGGATTGTCGGTTAGCTCAGCTGTTCAACACAAAAGACCAGCTAGTATGGCCATTAACCACAACCACCCTCTAGCACCCACCACCATTTGCTAATACCAAAGCCGAAACGAGTGCAAACACTTGTAAACCATGCGACTGAACTCATTCTCCCTCACCAGGCAAACAAACATCGACCAAGTCCAAATCGAGTCAAATACACGATCGCCGCCCTAATGTGCACGACATTTGATGTCTTTTAGGGGAGAAATTTCATTCCGCGATTACTGCTGAGGATTGGCGCATCTTTCGTTGACAGGATTAGCAATGTGGAGCTTTATTGTGGTCTCTGGAGCCCGGAAATAATCGTTCCATTTGCGGCGTGATGAGGGCTGCGCCAAAAGATAAGGTGCAGGAAATAGGGTGGCGCTGTAGACGGGCAAACACATTATGTCATTGAGCACATCATATTCATAAAGACGAGCTGAAGGCTAGGCTCGAATATTCACGTAAAAAATATAGAAGAGAAAGAAATGAAAAACAGGAACTTGAGTTGTTTGAGGAAAAACCCCAAAATCCTAAGAAAATGAGGTCTCAGCTAGCCAGTGGAGGCCTTCACATAGCTAAAAGTCTACAGGATCTCACTGAGAGGGGAAAACCCCCTACGTTACTTAACAACAAATTGGTCAACTGACTATTTTTTAGCCGGTTGAACAAGTTACAATTCAACTCATAAATCAGTCGGACTCGCAGGGGTGCAGAAGTAACGTTAGGAAAAAGAAGAAGATTATTTATTTGTTGACCTGCTCATTTGTGCCTTGAAAAAACGGGCCGCGTGATGTACGTGATGTCAGGTCATCATAGCGCTACCAAGGCCTCGAAGTTAGCTCGAGTCGATCAGCGTCGTGATGACATCCGTGCTTAGAGGCCCAACCGCCCGCAAGGACAGAACTTTGGCCATAACATGAAGGGTAGATGGCGCCAAGTAACTGGAATCCAGTTGTAAATAAAGACTAGATGAAGAGATCGTGGGGAGCGAAAACTGTACGGTTAGGCATAATGGGAAGAAAAGGAAAAAAGGAAGGAGAAGCCGAATGGTGTTGACTCGGTGATGCATTTTTACAATGAACGAAGCTCTGAGGTGGCCATACGGGCAATAACCCCATGCCCCTCCTTCCCCTCCCTCCCCCTGCTCGACAGGAATTCTGAAGTTTTATGAACAAAACCAGAGAAAAACGGGA
>MU967101.1:7083-56130 GCA_036418165.1 Cooperia oncophora | reverse complement strand
TGGGTGTTCACAGCTGAGTAGTATGCTCCGATAATCGATTCGAGTTTTGGGAACGAGTTCACTTAGGGGGAGGGGACAGGCATTCGTAGTTTTCTGTCAACTTTCCGAGTAGTTCTGTCAAGTTGTGTAAGGTTTTTGTCGCTCTAGGAAGTGGTGTCTGTCTCATATACACGCCATTTCTAGGCTTTTTTATGTTGCACATGCTGAAAACTACTAAATGACGGCTTCTACTTGAGTCTAGAAGGAGACGAGTTTCTCTATGGGAGGAAACTGAAGGGGGTTCCGCATTCCGTTGGAAGTGGTTCATGTTCCTTCAACTGATAACTGTTTCACGCTGTCGCTTATATTTTTAGCTTATCTTGATAATTTCCAGATGCTCAAGAAGGTGAGGCGGAGGCGGTGTAGTGGCAAGTCGCACGCTCACCGCGCGCTCGGTTAAGGGTCTAATCCCGGCTGGACTGGCACTCAAGCCATCCAATTCCCATCTCAGAGGAAGTTTTCCATTCAACCTACGGCATTACTCGCACCACACTCTTGTCCCTTTCTAGCCTGATCGTAAATTACTATGACTTAGTAATTATTATTTTATAATAATGTTCCTATTCCCAGTTGTCACGGCCTTAGGCGAGGCGGAAGTGGTTTATTGGCAAGTGGCACGCTTCTACACGCGCAGTCCGGGAGATCAAATCCCGGGTCGACTCCTGCCCAGACCAACCAAGAATCTTTCCTCCGGGACGGTGAATTGGTACCAGATTTGTTTGGAAGGATAAGAACAGACTTGTTCATCGGTTGGCCTCTGAAAGTCATTATATGGGTCAAATCGCAGTCAATTAACCACTACGATTTTGAGTGTGTTTAGAATGCATGTCGCATCCTAAGAAGATGTTGATTAACGGCGAAGGCTTTATCCACTATCTTTTTTACACAAGAAGGTGTCTGATGGGTACAGGGCTCTTGCCAACCGGATATGCTCTCGCTTTCACCGCAACTACTGCCCAGCAGTTGAAGGGAGATTGGAAAGGGTGGGGTAACAGAGAAGGATGAGAGGAAAACAAGGCAGGAAGGAGAAAGGTTCCAGCGGTATGAGAAACTCATCGCAGAGATGGCTTATGACGGGTGGCTTTAATGCCACGCACACAAGTTGGTAGCGGGCAAGCACACCGAGTTAGCGTAGGCGTGTAGCTCTTTTTTCTTAAAAACTTGACTAGTGGTTTTGAGTGCATCCATTTCTAGTCATTTAAATCTTGTTGTTGAGCGTTTTTGCTTTAACTAGAGCTCATTCGTTTTCTGGTGCTTGTTGCTACCTTTCATTTAGTTTATTTAGGATTAGCTTGAGAGCTTAAAATCGGTCGCGTTGAATTTTTGTCCAGTTTAAAATGGAGAGTTAGGAGTAAGAATGCGTGGCTGCATTACTCCCTCTTGCCGCCGTAATGGTTAGCTTAGCCGTTTGTGACTTCATGCTAGGTTCCATAGATTTAATGATCATTTCGCGAGTATTTGCCTAGTTCCCAGAGCGGAATGTTAGCTCCTCATCGATAATCTGCTCTGCTGACGACCTAATTGCGTCTGCTATTATGGTGGACTGATTTCTCTCTGTCTCTAATGGCATACATCCCATGCGTTTTGACATCGGCGCAAGTGACGTGTAATCAAAGAGGTTATATTGGGGTGTTATGGCAGACATCAAAGGAATCTAACTAGCGCACGCAAGTGGAAGATTTCTTCAACTTCTGTTGTCTGGAAGTTGAAAAGCTGTCTGTTTACTGCTGACATGTAATGACGGAGCCCCTTTTTTGGCCAACATTTTGAGCAGCGGACTTGAGGGGTTCAATATGTTGAAGCGCTTCGAGCTAACGAACCTGGACAGCGCAGTACCGTAAAAGACTTCTACAATTTTCAGGAAGATCAAAAACGTAGAATCTAATCTATCAGATACTGCATTTCAGATGACCATTTTATTGGTTTTCGCTTCGACAGTGAGCCCAAAAGTGCCATTGTCACCGATGGGCGCATACTACTGAACTGCCAGTATACAGTAGAGAAGGCTAATGTTAAAGATGTTCGGTTAGAATGGAAAAAGGATGGATCTTTAATAAATATAAAGTCTAGCAGTAGAATGTGAGTGCCTTTTGTTCGTGATTTGGTGCGATTTTTTAAAGTTTTTTTTCTTCGTCAAGATAGATATTATGTTGTCCCTACAAGAAGAATGCATTTTGAATACGTTCCAGGCAACTTTTCTCGAACGGATCGTTATCTATTCATGATGTTATTTTGAGCGATACGGGCTCTTATCGCTGTGTGGTTCATGTGACATCAAGTGATGGGTTTACTTGGACGTATATGAGTAGAAAATCCATCATCAGTCTACCAGATCTTCCAAAGTAACCTTTTGTATTGTGCATTAGTCGAATGGAGGGGGCATTTACCGTTCACTTTTTGACATATGGAACCGTTTTGCAAAGTCCTGAAAACACTTGTAAGGCTGCGTTCATAGGCAGTTCACTTTACGTCGGAGTTCTGAGTGTTCGGGCGACTGAGAAAGTATAGGTATCGATCCACGAGGGGTTCAATGTATTTTCGTTATAGCTATGAGGGAAAAGGCAAAAAGTTCTGAATTCTACATTGAAAATTCAATCTTCAATGTGGTCCCCAAAGTCCACTCAGTTGAAAACTGCTGGCGAAACGCTCAAAATGCTGGCGTAAGCTCAAAGCGCTGCCATGCACACAAAACGCAGACGTAAAGTTAAATGTAGCCTAAGGTTCGCATGGGGATGACAACCTTGTCTCTTGTGTTGCCATAGTATCTAGATATGAGCCAGTAACCTGAAAAGGTGGAGAAAAGGCGCTAAATCTCAGGATCGATTGCAACTCCTTTCCGAACAATGGACTTTATTAGCTCACCCGAAGGCTGTCCCTCCCTAAAATTGGCCAAAAATCCTCGCCCCAGGCTCTGGCTGCTAAAAGTTGGGTAACATGAATGTATCGAGGAAATGGCTGGTCAAACATTTGGAAGGAGAGAAATAAGGAGGAGATATGAGAGATGAAGAGAGAGAGGAAAAGGGAGGAAAAAGGTTTCGCTGTTGACAGATATATTGGGCCCATTTAGCAGCTCTGCAAGAGTTCACAGGTCAATACGAAGTGGCCTAACATGTAGAAACGGAGTTAGCCCCCTCCCCCACCCTCTTCTCTCCCTCTCATTCGCTAACACATCCATAGCTAATGCTTAGTAGAAAAGAGCACTTTCTTGTTGTTACAGATTTGATGCGCAACCAATAGATCGTTCAGTTGCTAAAGGTCAGCCAGCCGTCTTCCAGTGCATTACGGTCAGTCAGCTGTTCGCAGTGAGGTGTTAGGATATGTTTATATAGTATTGTGGCGTGCGATAAAACAAGTATTACCCTGATATGATGTCACTTTTCAGCAGGCAAAACCACCGCCAACCGTTGCTTGGTATCATAATGGGAAAGTCATCGAAAGTGGAAGTGAGTCATCATTTTTTCGGCTGTAATGTGCCGCTTTTTGCATTGAAAAGGTCTATTCATCGCCATTGCATTGCAAATGCGCGAAAAATTTCAAACATTATAAGTCTCAATTCCTCGACGAAATTCAAGCTTTTGCTTGCTTACATCGATCGAGATTCGTTATGAAATAGGCTACCATAAATGCACTGGTCCTATTCATTATACCCCAAAGGCAAGAGATCGGAGATGGATTAGAAGATAAGAGTATACACGCCCGCAAGGGTATTATGTCAATCATCCATGGATTGTTTGCGTAGTCCGCACAGAGGGCCTTCTTATGCGCAACAACAGATCGAATTGAGCTATCCAAGATGAAAAATGCGTGACAGTTTGTTCGTATGTTATGCTCGACGCAGTCTACGTTCGCATCCGCTACAAGCCACTCCATGAGTCACATAACTCGTTTGGATTCTAAGTATGGAGAAAGGTTGCAAGATGTGTTTCGTTGGAATCCCAAGAACACATTTTTCTTGCCTCTAAAGTAATCCCACGAAGGCGGTTTCGGCAAAATTTCGTAAGAAGTTCCGAAGTTCAGCTAAAGCTGAAGTGAGAGGTGAATGAGTCACCTTTTCCCCTCTGAATTAGGCTGTCTGACCAGCGCTTCGAAAGCTATATTGGGACCGCGCTGAAAGTCGCTCTTAAAAAGGTTTGAGCAATTTTCTCCGCTTAATGTACGCTGAACAACTTCTAGAAGTGGGAGGAAACACTTGGTGCGTAAGCTATCAGTTGACCCATACAGGTATTACAATAAATACGCTGTTTTTAACGACATCGCTGCGCGCAGATGGCTACAGCATCTCGCCGCGGTGGCCAAGGGTTGTAGTGTTCGAGGAACATCATTTACAACGTACACGTAATGGTGGCAGTGCGAGGGTGAGGCATTTATGGCCGCTGTGGTCATTCTGAACAGAAATAAGAAATGTACTGCTGTAGCTTGGAATTATTCAGTATTGATGACATAATCCTGGTCAAGTCTATCAGAATCAGATTTTGGGTAGATAATGGGATATTGTTACTATTAGCGATTTTTCCTATGATAGATTGGGTAGGTCGCTTTTGAGGCTCTCTCTATCAGACCCTTTTTGGTGACATCTGCGATAACGCTCTCTCGCGGCCTTTAAAAACCAACAATAAACTCAGCATGTTTTTTTGCATAAATGTTGGTCTAAATTTTATCTTCGCGATCGGTCATCTAAGGATTGTAACGTTCAGAAGACAGCTCCCGGGCGATAAAAGTCTCTCTGGATATTGCTTTCACAATTATGAAACAGTACTGACAAGTAAATCTCCCAAAAAGAAAACACGGCAAGAAGCGACCTCCAAAGACAACACATAAACAAATATTGCTCCCTCACAGTCCACCTCCCTGCGGTCTCTGTGCAAGCCCCTAGCTCACAAATCTCTCTATCACATCTCGGCATGTAGTTTGATATCATCTAGGAAAAAAAAGAATGCAGAAAAGAAAAACAACAAAAATGCTCGAGAAACCTGCAAATATGAAGAAAAGGAATTCATCAACGCGGTGTCGAATTCTAGGATTACGGTAGCGCACATTTCTGTGCGTCGAGGTTTTGACATCACGAAAAATTGCCTCACTCTGTGGCTTTTTACAGCGTTTCCATCTCGCGAAAATTGAGTTAATGAAATGTATAAACACTACAATGAGTAAACGTAATAAAGGAGATGTCAGAATATCCATGGGATTAGAATTGCCCGCCGCCCGACTATGAACAACTCGAGTGCCTCCGCGGAGGACCATCTAGCAAGTAAGCGCGTCCAACGGAGCAGGGCTTAGACTAGAACTTACAGCACGCTGTAGTTGCTTCTCCGCTCGCTGTGGAGACGGATGGACGTTGATGGCCAGTATATTGCATACGGAAGGACGAACCATGCCACACTCGAGTGTCTTTAAAAGAGCGTTGAACGTATAGAAAGGAGACTTGTATCAGACATGGAATTAATACTATTATAGTATTAGCGGTTAACAGTTTTTAAAGGATGAGCTGTTTGTTGAAAAGTGTTCATGTTTGATTATATATAGGTACGTGCGGGGTGATATGTCAGTATAGGAGAACGTCTGTGTCAAAGGAGATACCATCCAGCCGGCTGCAAGTGCCTAATTTGGGAGTATAAGTGCTTCCATGTATGGGGTTGCACCCTCCGCTTCGAACCGGTGAAATGTTTCTGTTCTGCCATTTGATCTTGCGCATTTTTGTTTGATCTTATCCAACTATTGAATGGATATATTCTCCAATAAGAGGTGTTTGAGAAACAATGAGTGAATACTATGCAGAAAAGATTAAAAAGCACAGTCATCAGATACAACTAAATGTTCGCCCAAACAACGTAAAGGTATTGTCCTTAGGCATATGTACCTAGATCCCCACTCGAGAGTTCTCAAGTTCCAGCAAATTCACCGCATGGGTCCGGTACCGCTTCAATGGGAGGCGGAGGTATGTACGATGAGTGGCGCGCGTTACCATTCGCGCGGGCCGGGTTCAAAGTCGGGGTGACTCCCGCCGAAGGTCCAACCGGAGCCTTTTACATCCGGGGACGGTAATTGGTACCAGATTCGGTTCCGGAGGATAAAACACAGCTGTACATCGGCTGGCCTCCGCAAGTCATTGGTGCAGGCGCATATCGCATCAATAAGCCACTGCGATCTGAAAAGAAGTAGATATGCGTGCGCACCCACCCAAAGGGTTTGATCAAGCGGGGCGAAGACTTATTTTTATCCTATCTTTTATCCTTTACCCCACTGCATGGATCGCGGTTCCGTAAGATGACCGGTATGCTCTCGTCTATCGAAGAATGACACGTGTCTATGACTACATTCTTGGTGCTCAAGTGCATCCTTTGAATTGATTAGGCGTGTACCTTAGAGCGCATTTGTTGTTAGTCTTGGTTGGAGTTGATCCTCGTTTTGCTTACTAAGGTTTTTCGTTGAAGTACACCTCTTTTTCGCCATATTCATTTGATTTGAATTTTATTTTTATTTGAGTAATTTTATTCTTTTCCCATATATGCTGCAAATTAGTCTTCGTATTTATTTGCAAGCTGACCTACCATGTGCTACCAGTTTCCAACTCTCTGGAAATGAATCTGTAACAACCACGTCATGAGGGGGAGTAATAAGTGTGTTGTGGAAGGCGCTGGTATAACGAGGACTAGTCTCAGTGGACGTCTCCGCATTGAAAACGGTAGGAGAGAGAGTGTTTTAGAATTCTCGCAGGCCTGAGTAACGGAATGGGGATTGTATTCAGGTCTGGCTTCGCAGGAACTCGAGTTTGTGTCTCTCCACGTGTAACAGACGGCAAAGGAAGGTGACGAAATTGTCCTGGAATGCTTGTCAGCTCAAAAGGTTCGCGAAGTGCGGTGGTGAGTTGTAGGCAATATAAGGCGTTGAACTTATCTTCTGCTGCGTTTACGAACGCTGTGGCGCTGTAGTTATTAATTTCAGCATACTTAACAAGTATGGTCCTGCTAGTAAATTGTGATAGATAAAGTTCACAGAAGCTTTTTGATTCTTGCATGCATCCTTGCGTTTGCCTACTACATTGTATTCAGCATAGCGTCCAAGGTCCCATTAGTTTTACTCGGATATCCCAGCTCTACCGGTTGAACATCGCTCGTATTTCGAATCCGAGGAATTCTTTTGAAGCGAACGCTGAGCTGAATTACCTATTTTGCCTTGTCTTTTCCGCCGGTTCTCTCAAACCGTTGAATTTCCAAGCTCTGTGATTCTCCGAGTCAGATCTCTTATTAGATATGTATCCATTTCTTTGCTCTATATATTGACGAAAAGCTTGAGTAATGCTGATTTTCCATTTTCAGGCTGAAGGATGCTCGACAAATAGCCATAGATGGTTTGAGGATAAGACGTGTAGGGATTTCCTCTCTTCTTCTTTCTAACGTTGTTGAATCTGATTCGGGTTTGTATACGTGCCGAGCTAGTGACACTCACGATTCACTCGATCGAACTGTTGCCGTTAATATTGCTGGTGGGGTTTTCAAAGACTGACTTCAAAGGCAGTTGGCACGAAATTTTGTTAATTGGCCTAAACTGCTAGCAGACGCCATATAGTGGGGAAAATGGCGAAGAAACGAAGTGAAACGGTCAAAAACCTGCGAAGAAAAATCTTCGTCTTTAATGACAATTTCGGACGAGTTTTCTATAAACATCTTGCCAATAACAGCTACGGTGGGTACGGCTGCATGCATGTTCCCATATATCCGTGCAGCACCGCAGCCGCTTCATACCAATCTCTTCGCTTCATACTTTACTTTGCAAATAAAGCGATACGAGCGTCAGGTACGGTCGTCCATTTGTGGGTGGGCGGGCAAGGTGGGCGCTCGGGTCGTAATATTGTAGCTCGATAGGGCCCTTCTAAGAAAAGGCGCTACGCGGCACCTGCTTAGGGTCGTGGAATCCTATCCTGCCAAGCGGTATCAGTCCTACTCTTCTTAGAGATTATTGTGCCAACTGCCTTTAAATCGGCTTTTTTTTCAATGTCAAGTAAGAAAGTCTTTTCAGCAGCGCCGCAGTTAACACATCGTCCTCAGAGTAAAGTAGCGATAGAAACGACTGACGTTGAGGTAGTTCATTCATATCGCTCTTCTCATTTGATCAGCTTAGAATCGTTCTTGTTAAGCTGGAATGCGCATCATCAGGACGTCCAACACCCATCATGTCCTGGTTCAAGAATGGCGAGGCCATTATCGCTAGCGATTACTTTGTGATCGAACCTACGAAGTACCTTAGCTCTGTTTCTTGATTTCTGAAGTTCCGAATCTATTTTGTGATTGCAGATTACGCATACTTGGTCTTGTAAAAGCTGACCAAGGTGTGTATCAATGCATTGCCGAAAACGAAGCAGGCAGTGATCAGGCCGCAGCTCAGCTTTTGGTCGATAGTGCAGGTACTGATAGTATGTTGCATATCAGTTTCTTATGTAATGACTTGATAATTTTATTCTGTTTGTGGCAGGTCCTACTTACCTATCCACCATTGGTGTGGATAGCAGTACACTGAGTGTCCGAACTAGTCCTATTTCTTTTCCAGCGGATGGTTGGTTTTGGAGTTCCTTCGCGCGTTCCATGAACATTTGAATTAGGCTTGTTGTGGCCAAACCAGTTTTTTGTGCATGGTTGTACTGTCCAATGGTGTGGCCCCTGGAGTTGCTGTCCCTTTTAATCTCCTTTGATCCCCTTTTAACAGACATCATTAATGCCTTTGTCTGGTTTTCATTCATCTTGTGGTGGAAATATTTAATACCATTTTGTGCACTAACATCATCTGCCACGACTTCTCATGGTCTTTTTCAATCTTCAGACTCATCATCTGTAGCAGCCTCTTCTGGTCAACCGAAGATCGCTTCTGCACCATTAGGTCTCAAAGTTGGGTCTCTGGGTACGTTTGTGACAATCCGTTGGTTAAGTGCTTGCATGTTTGTTCTTAATTGTAGGAAGTCGATTTGTGAATCTCGAGTGGGATCCACCCCTATCGCGAAATGGTAACATCATGCGATATCATGTGTTTTACAAGGAAGAAGACAGCGACAGGTATGATTATGAAGGCAGTCGTGTCAGTCAAAAGAAATTCATAATAGGCTCCAAGTTTTATAATTTTTCAACTGCAACCGTGTTTGTTAGAGTTTTTTGGGTGCGATTTTACCACGGTAATAAAGTTACCTCAAAGATAAATTGTACACTTGCCTACGTGGACGGTTGCTTACATGTGCGAAGTGGATTGGTACACCGTGCAAATTTTTCCACTCAAAAGCGCGTGAGAACAGGGCTAGAGGCTAGTGATAGCCGGATGCTGCCTCCCGACCCCGCTCGCGTTATCCTCGAGATGCAGCCTATACGTCGTTACCAAAATCCCGCAGCGAACGCGCATGCAGAGCTAAAGAGCTACCAGTAATACAGACAAGTAGCGCGCTCTTCTATGGTCAGACATAAGGCTGGCCGTGCGTGAGCATGAGCGGAGTCGGAAGGTAGCCCTCGGTGCCCCGTCACAGTGCACCTTTGAGCACAAAATGTGGCTCGATACTGCAACTGGATACCTTTCCACCTTTGGGTGGAGAACAATCTTCACGGGCCTAACTATTAGGAGATAAATCGTTTCGCTTGACTTGTTGTTTCAAAGCTGGGAAAATACGTTTTTTTTCATGTCGAAAAATCGATGTATCTTCAAGTGAAGTTTTAAACATTATTATTTCTAATTAGTAAGAAAGTAAGACAAAATGATACCGACCGAGGAAGATATCCAAAGACGGTCCATAATGGGTTACCAGTAGCATAGTTCGTCTTTACAGGGAGAGAATGCTGAACTCATCATCGACTTCGGTAACAGTCACTTCATTGCAACCGAATACGCTGTACTTATTGCGCGTAGCGGCTGAGAACGAAGCTGGTATGGGGAAAATCAGTGATCACGTAAAGGTTACCACTAAAAAAGAACGTGAGTATTCCTCTCCTTCGTGATTTAATATGATGCAATTTTTCAACGATTAAAGTGTTCAGAAGCCGTACCAGGTCGAGTCACTAATTTGGTTGCCCGGGCGCTAGGTCCTCAAACTATCGAAGTGAAATGGGATCCCCCTCAGGGAGGGCCTAAAGCCTTACGATACAAACTGTTCTACATAAGAAATCCACCGGAGGATGATGACAAAGAAACGCAAACCATTGTAAGTTGCTCTTCTTCAAGTCATGAGTGCTATCTATAGTAAAAAGTTCCCTTTTTCGTTATTTTTTCTGAACGCTATGCTTTTTTTTCGTACAAAATGTGTTTTTTTTAGATTTCGTCTACAGCGTATACTTTACATGGGATGGACAAGTTCACTGAGTACCAGATTAGGGTTGAAGCTGAAGGAGAAAATGGAAGTGGTCTGAGTAGCTACCCGTTGAAGGTGAGTGTGTAATGAACAGTACTGCTATTGCCGTTGTAAGTGCCCGCGCTTAAAACAGGCTCGATTCAAAAATATGGTGGGTGGTTAGTGGACGGGGCGGTGGCAGCGTTTGCGAGTGTGTCGCGTTTTCCTCCCATGCTTTTGGGTTACGAAAAGTGCATTTTCTATGTGTGCCAATTGGCTTACAATGTCCAAAGGAGGCGTCTGAGTATCAAATGAACTCAGAACGTGCCTTTTAGCTTCAAGTTACATTTCATTGTTAAACGAATGGTAAAAGAAGCATTCGCAATGGGCCAGCGAAAAGTTTGTTGATAGCGGGGATAGAAACAGAGATGATGTTCTAGTGAGTTGCCCGTACATAAAAAAGAAGAGGGAACCGTTGAGAACGCTCGAAGTGAGGACTTGTGCCGAGCGAGAGATAAAGGATTGATGCGGATGTTGAGCGAGAACTGACGAAACATCTTTCGAAGCGGGCGGGTTCACTCGAGTGACCACGTGCCTCACAGCGAGCTACGACTACCACTTTCTGCCGTGTGAACTTACGGGGTTGTCGCTGGACTACCCTGCCCCACCTTACGAAGAGCTCAGACGATTATAAATGATCGTTGGTTCTGCCTTTGTGTGATGTCGTTATCCCCTGATCGAAACTGGTTCCCTTAAGCTTCGCTGTTGATCTTTATTTGCTGCCAGAACACTGTCCCATAGCTAAACGTGTTAGTCGTGGGCAGCGGGATACGGCCCGGCGCAGTAAATATCAAGAAAACGCAGAGCCTCTAAATTCACTGGCATTATCTTCGGCCCCTTCTTAACTGACTAGCTGTACTCGAATTGTACAGATATTTAATGGCTAGGGCCATGTCCCGCCTTCGAGTTGGAGACTCGATGGATCAGCGATTTCGCGCATAGAGTTAATACGTACTGTCCGCCAATTCTTTAGTAGGACTCTGGAATCCAATCAAGTCTCAACCTTTTCATTGGTTTCCCGATTCTTCGAGCGTTTGTTTATAAATAGAGTCTTAACCAATGCAATTCTTTTTGTCAGCGTTCAAGAAACGCTCTCGCTCTTCAACGGATATCGCCCAGTAAAATCGAAAGAGTTCAGTACACATCTGGAGGAATTTAGTATCATTGCTCAGAAAGCAGCGCCATTTCTTCAGCGCCCTTGGTGGCTGATGCAAAAAACTTGGCGGAAAAGTCACAGATGAGCAACGATGATTTCTCTCTCAGAATTTTAGATGTGTCGTTTCCTTCCGATTGTTTCCTCATCGTCAGTCTCACTATGGCAAGAACTGCGCTCTGTAAAGTCTGCATAATACCATCCTTGATCGAGAATGTCTCAATGGGTATCTCCCGCCGTCAGCAGAGAACGCAGAGTAATGCTCGCCCTCGGTGAATCTGCGATGCTCCGGCTCACCTCATCACCCTTTTGCCTGAAAGAGTGCAAGACCTCGTTTGCACATGTGTGGCTCATTTTTGCGAAAGTCTGCGCGTTACTACCCCCGTTGTGCAATACACAATTCCACTCGCCTGTAGCGGGAGAGTCTAAAGTGGAAACTTCTCTTTGAAATAACTGTGAGAGCGGATTTATCGAAGTCTGCGCGGTTACCGAGCTGTCACTTCTCGTTCTGCTTAGTCGCTAATTATGAAGCAAAGTGAGCGAAAGAACGTTCTGAAAGCCGTCAGACTTTCCTGAGGTTTCTGGAAAAAAGTAAGAAGACGAGTGCGGTCAGGAATGCCGATCTCCCGCTGTGTTGGTTCCTTGGGAGTCTAGAGATTTCTGCAACATCATCGGTCTCCTTTTTCGAATCCGGTTCGAGTACGAAAACAGTTTTGAACTTCATCCCAGGCAGCTTTTATCGTACTGTACCAGTTTGGCTGGCAAAGCACCTAATCCGTCTTCGAAATGTTAAAGCGCTGCTTAAAATCTTGAAAAATCAGAGAAAAGAATAACGGAAAGCTGGGGGGCTCGCTGTAAAAACGGACCATCATTTTTCTTCCACAACACAAACGAGAGCGAAATTATCTCTCACAACTTCTCTGACGTAAGATTTTTGATTTTCACTGTTCACTGGCTGTTTTACATGTCTTGTTGGACGATCGACCTGGCGACTTTGATCAATTGCTGGAACCGGAGGCTATGAATTCGGTGACTCTACCTCTGCTGCTCCTTACAAAAAATATCAACAGTATATTACTTCCCGTTCTTCCACGAATACTATTCCCGTCGAGCTTCCTACGGCAATATCAGAAACAACGCCCCCCACCGTCATTGATGCGCGCGGTACGGCATTTGAATAACACTCTCTCTTCTAGGGTCCTTATCAGCCTTATCAGATGTTAGTCACTTTCTGTCACCCCACTTATGCCACTCTCTGCGCGCTTAGAAAGGTGGATTTTCACAACACACACAGCACACACACACACACACACACACACACACACACACACACACACACACAACACACAACACACAACACACACACCACACACACACACACACACCACACACACAACACACACACACACACACACACACACACACACCACACACACTCACACACACCATCACACACACATCACACACACACACCACACACACACCACACACACACAACACACACACACACACACACACACAACACAACACACACAACTACACACACACACACACACACACACCACACACACCATCAGACACACACACCAACACACAACACACACACACACACACTACACACACCACACACACACAGACACACACACACACACCCACACCACACACACACACACACCACACACACACACACACACACACACACACACACAAACACACATCACACATGCGAGAGTAATGCTCGCCCTCGGTGAATGCTGCGATGCTCCGCGCTCACCTCATCACCCTTTTGCCTGAAAAGTGTGCAAGATCTCGTTTGCACATGTGTGGCTCATTTTGGCGAAAGTCTGCGCGTTACTACAATATTGGCATTTTCGTGCGGTACCGGTTGTGGCAATACACATCCCACTCGCTGTAGCGGGAGCGCTAAAAGTGGAAAACTTCTCTTTGAAATAACTGTAGAAGGGATTTATCGAAGACTGTCGCAGGGTACCGACTTCACTTCTCGTTGCGCTGGCCTAGTCGGTAATATGAACTCAAGGTGAGCCTAAAGAACGTTTGAGAAGCGTCGCAGACTTTTCTGAGGTTTCTGAAACAAAGTGAAGAGACAGTCGGTCAGGAATCCGATTCCGCTGTGTTGTTCCTGTGGAGTCTTAAATTTCTGCAATACATCATCGGTCTCCTTTTTAAAGCCGTTCAGAGGTTACGAAAACAGGTTTGAACTTCATCCCAGGGCGGTTTTACGTATATACCAGTTTGGCTGGAAACAACTAATGCGCGCTGACATGTTAAAGCTTTGCTTAAATCTTGAAATCAGAGAAAGAATAACGGAAAGCTGGGGGCTGTCAAAACTGCATCATCATTTTTCTTCACAACACGAACGCTAGAAATTAACTCGCAACTTCTTGACGAATATTTTTGATATTTCTGTTTCTTGTGTTTTACTATGCTCTCTTGAATCCATCAGGGCACAGCACTTGGTTCGGCGGAACCACTCCCCATAAGGGGGGGGGTCGTATTTGGGCCGCCAGGCAGAGGGGGGGGGTCGAATGAGTGCTGGTAGGCCAGTATCGAGCAGACGCAGAGGTGTCTAAGTGTGCTGAATCCTGTGTAGCGAAGCTTGCTCATAGAGAACTCGAATAATGTAAAAAATGAGTACAATAATTTCATCCTATCAAACTAATACGCGAAATAATTGAATTATTAATAAGCTCGACAACATCTCGTAATGATTAAAAACTACACAACTCGATACCCTGTTTGCTGCTGTATGATGGCGCCGTGTGCGCGAACCTCTAGCGCTTGGCGCTGAGCCGCTTTTTTTCGACAAAGCGACAGGCACTACCACTATAGTTTCGCTATCTCAGAGCGTTCTCCCCAGACTTGTCTCCTTTATCGCGAGTCCAGCAATTGGGGAGCCCACAGATCTGGCGCCGTCGACACCGGACCACGCCACATCACCGGCAGGGAAACACTGTAGGACAAGTGCACGAGGTTTCGCCAATGGACCTCCCTGAATCCCTACAGACACATTTGCGCGCGTGGACACACATTATGCACTAAGTTGCACTCACCACACTTCTGCGCGAGGAACACTCAGTTGCGCGCGCATCCCCAAGTTGGCGTGATCAGCTCTCGAACGAACGCATATCTTCTCCTGCTCCAGCCACAGATCCTTCTACATCGATTCCTGGTTATATTCGAGACACTTCATGTTGAAACAGTACACAGAAACGGGTTTTTCAGCGAGCTCGTAGACCGCCCAACAATCGGGCCCAAACCGCAGATCTCATCGAATCCCTGAGACGTTCCAAAACAGTTCAATTAGGTTTTTGGAAAGACAAGTCCCTACCTCGAATCCGTTCTCAGATTTGTGAAATATTGAGTAGCAAAAAAAATATATGATTCAAACCTGGTTTCCAAGAAAAATCGCCTCACAGAATCGGCCCAGGCAATTTCTCTTGGATTTTTGCGACGCTTCATGAAGTATTTTAAGCACTTTCAGAAGATCAAGCCGCTTCCTCTACACGAATACGCTTTCCCCCTTCCCCATAGTCTGGCTTTTGAGGCAAGTCTATGGTCGCTTCAAAGACAGGTCCCTACTATGCCTGAAAATTTTTTTGCCCAGGTTGGGTCCATGCACAGAATTCCCTTCCGCCCCGGCACGCTCGGCGCCGATTCAACAGGTCGCCGCGAAAGTTATTCAAAGAGTTACCTGCGGCTTCGTTTAGACAGCAGATGTTATTTCCCAATACCACGCAATCACGCCGTGCAATTGCGGACTCATTGCCGCTACCGTATCCACTCTGATTAATGTTTAACCGGTGTGATACTTCGCTAATCGAATTAAGCAAAGGCTAAATAAGTGGCTGTGATTGTGCTGAAGGGATACGTGAAATTCAAATTTTTTGTCAACTTGTTTTAATTGCTAATCACTGGCGCTTTTTACTCGCAGAACCTTTTGCTTCGTAGAGGATCACTCCGCAAATCAAAGACGAGCTCCCTGGTTTTATAGCGTCTTAATGGGGTTGTTTTCGCTGGTGCAAAATTCTATCCAGTGACAAAGCGTGAACCTGAAGCGAGGCAGAGGTAGAGGACAGTCAGGTAGTGCTACCGCGGAACCGCGCAGACGAAGGGGTCGTATGTTGCCTGCGGTAGTAGCATGAGACGGGTCGTACGTGCCGGTGTCACTACTGGCGAGAAAGCTGTGGCAATAAGGAAGCACTGCCTCGTTTCCGTGTCTCTCGCCGTGGAGTGCGCGTAACTCCGCCTCTCTGCAAATCCATGATAATATTGATGTAGTGAAAATGAAACTACGACACAGCAGAAAGCGAGGTTAGTTGACCCTAAGTATGATAGGGGAACATTAGTTGAGGATATGGGTTGTCCTTCTAAAGCTTGTCCCACAGGTTCATATTTCTTATGTGATCGCGTTCTCAATTGAGAGCGGAATATTAATTCGCAGCGTTACGTAGAATGTTCTGAGCAGCGCATTGTACGCCCGTACGATGTACGTGCGCATCGCCTACTATCATACCCTCGCGCTCGACAACTTTTGCGCGCGAGTATAAAACCACAACACAGTCAACCATGCGTCAGCCATCGTACGCAGCATCGGGGGGGGGGTCGTACGCAGCGCCTTGAAAAAGGGGGAGCGTAAAAGCTCGAAGCCACAACAATCCCCTCGAATGCTGTGCCCTGGCAAATCATGCTCGCGCCGTTGCTGGGCCCGGGTGCTATGAATTGTGGGCGCTTCGCCTTCTAGTGTTCCATATCCTAATCTTATCAACAATTATCACTTCCTGTCGTCCCACAGATGTATTCCCGTCACATCCCACTATACAACTTTCAGAAAACCCAAGACGTCCGCGCTTCACTGCGTCGCGCGTACCGCATTTGATAACACTCTCCTCCTAGGGTTCCTTATCAGCGCTTATCAGATGTTATCACTTCCTGTCACCCACCCATAATGTTTCCGTCCCACTACTATACCACATGACCATTTGGATTCTCTGCGGCTAAATCGTGGATTTTCGCACACACACTTACCAACAGACAAACTTAGCGAATGATGCATAGTAGAAATGTAATCACATTTATTTGTTGATCGGTGCAAATTAGGAGTAATGCATGATTCTTCGAATGAAACGAGCTAAAACCGCACCAAAATTTGTCGCAATGAGTGCTCCCATATTGGTTTCAATTTCAACGATGAATCGTGAATATGTCTTTCGAAGGTTCGCACGCTGTCGGACATCCCTGCTTCTCCTCCACGAGACATCGCTGCTGAAGCTGCCTCAAGCACAAGTATCAGAGTAACTTGGAACGAACCAGATCCCGAAAGTTCGAACGGAGAAATCACAGGATACAGGTACTAGTTATATTTTCCAGTACTGTCCAGGCTATGATCCGTGGAATGTACTAAGGAAAGTGTCGTGCAAGTGGTTTGCAGCCACGCTCTCTAGCCATTTCTATTGCTTTCCTATGCACCTTTCCCATGAACAGTTTTTTCTAGCCTAGCAAAAGTTAGCAAAGAAAAGATAGGGCGTGCGTGGGCAATTCTGAAAACACTGAGCTATCAAGACTTTTGATTTTAGTACGGAGAATGTTCAGTATCTTCAAGAATGGAGTTCGGATTTTCGTCCTCCCAGCTCCTTTAGTTGGATAATTGAAAATAGGGCACATTTTGGCAGGGGGGGGGTGGGCATTTTGCACTTTCGTTATGCCACTAATTCCCGTTTACAAGACTCGCTCATTTGAAACCTGTGGATTCTTGTGAAGCTGGAGCAACCTCCTCCGCTCTTCTTGGTAAATAGTATTTTGCCGCTTCACAAGAGTTGATCGGTACGCTTTGAAATTTTGGCAGGTGGTCTCCACAATTTTCAGTTTGTATCATTCCGTGGCTTCACAAGATGTTTGCTGCTCCACCTGAGGACGACACGCCATGGGAAGTAGAGGAATACAAAATCTCCCTCCACCCCCTCCTCTCCCCCACGCCGTCGCCGAACGCGCTAGAACTTGTACTCGTCAAATTTCCATTCCTATATTGACCATGTGCGCAGCCTTTATGCAGTACTAACTCACCGCTGGCAGGCTCACACGGCGCAGTTTGTCGTCGCGGGTGCGGGGAGGGGGAGGGGTCAGGCATTTCGCGCTTTTGCTGCTTCCCATCGGCGTGTCAAGCCATCAAGTGGAGACCTAAGAAATGTGGAGATACAAAATGTCAACTGGCGAAGTTTTAGAGACCACCTGTCAAATCTTGTAAAGCAGTGAAATAGTGGTGGCTTGACGAGCTTACTCGAGCTTCACGAGAGTTCACAGGTTCCACCAGATGTAACTTGTAAACCGGAACTAGTGAAGCAGTGGCGGAGCGAAATCCCACCCCTTCCCCCTCCCGCCAAAGTGCGCCGGTTTATCCTTTTGCCAATTTGTGCAAAATTTGCGGATTTCCCAAACTTTACCCCAGTTTTTATTTTTATCTACGTGTTTTAGCCCTTTAGTTGGTTTATCTTTTCTTTTAGCACTCGGTGTGCTGGAACCTAGTGATGGATGCGCATTTATTACAGGCTGAAATACAAAACAAGAGTTCGAGGGAGCAAGGGGAACACTTTTGTGCTAGACGCTAGTGAGAGAGAATACACCATCACTGGGCTCGACGTCAACACTCAATACCTTGTTCGGATGGCCGTCGTCAATCACGTACGAGTTTTAACTGAATTAGTGACTATACAGTAACCAGCTCATATGGTGATTCTTTTTCAGAACGGAACGGGGCCATATTCGGATTGGTTACCTGTCGCGACTTCTCTCATGGACAAAGAGGAACTGATTTTGGGTCCTCCTCGAGAGCTTCGTCCACAAGCTGGAGTGGACTACATTGTTATCTCATGGTTACCTCCCGCTGACGAAAGTAATATAGTTCGAGGATATCAGGTAGCTCATTTTCATCCTCAGTCATCTTTCGGATTTGATTTGTGATATTTTTTCAGATTGGTTGGGGAATCAATGTTCCTGACATATCCATGGAGCGTGTTGGTGCCAACGTTCTGCAACATAAAATCACTGGCCTTCGTCCAGCTAAAGAATATGTGATCTCATTGCGCGCCTTTAACAAGCAGGGCTCTGGTTTTCCGATCTACGAAACTGTGAAGTAAGTATTCGCTTGTTTTCGAGGTTGTAGAGCCACTTTGATCCAACCTCTGACAAGTTTCGCTCTGTCTCCCCTTAGTTGTTCTTTCTAGATTCCTCAGAGGGAGGTGGATGAAACTAAAGTACCTTGCCATGTCAATGCTTGCCATTCATTTTCAGAACTCTATCTCACTCGTCGATGCCGTTCTTCGATGGTTCGATGTCGCCATGCCTGTGACACACCGCTCGTGTTCATGCAGAGGCCGTTTCTGCAACGAGCTATTCGAGTTCGTGGACGGAAGCTGATCCAAATGCTTTCAATGCCATGTACACGGTGCGCTATAGACAAGGTCAGTTTTGTTGGGTTATTACTTTTTAAAATTAAGCAAGAAAGGAATATAACTAACAGATGAAGGAAAGATACCAGACAAACACAGAATTATCCTGCGTATAAACTTTTCAAACTACAGTTTGTCTGCTCCGGATAAGGGGGCGTGTCAGGGTAGGATGGGTATGCCGCTGCAACCAGTTAATCTCCTACCAGTTGCTGAATCGGGAAGGCAACAACAATCGGTCAAATATACAGCTTACGAGAAATTTCATTCACGAAGGGAGAAAAAGACCGCGTAATAGAGTGTTGGAATGACCATATTCTTTCAAGCTTCAGCTTCAGTCCTAGGGCAGATTAGGAGAGTTCTAGCTCCTAGGGCAGATTAGGAGAGTTCTAGCCTACCTGGCCTTGGTTCGTGACTAAAGTATTTAGAAAAATTACGGTAATTCAGTCTAGAAATAGTGAAGTCATACATGTCTTAGCTTTGTAAAGCTAAGGCGATGACGATAGTGAGTAGCAGGTGAAAATAGGCTATATCAGAGGCGAAAGGTAACAAGTGAGAGGCAGCAAGAAGATAATCCGCTTCCGATTTTCTAGAATTCGTTGCAAACGACAGTCAAGATGACCAACCTAAGTTCTTTCAATTGCTTAGGCGCCGAAAGTTGGGCTTTCATTGTTTTTGTTAGTATTTTCTCCGTGGATAGAATTATTTCCTCATTTCAATACCAGCGCTATCGTGCCGTTCCATCCCTCTATGTCACTTATCCATTTGAGGAAGCTATAAATTCCCAATCAAAGACACATGCACCAATAAACAAATTCACTGGATTATGTGTACTTAGGCTCTAATATCCCTTTCGTCAAAGCAGGTGCCTTTAGGGAGTAAGCCTGTTTGGAATTTTTCCGTGGAGTGTACCTCTTACTAAATTACTCTCAAAGAGTAAATTAAAAAAGACCCTTTTTCCGTACTTGTTAAGGCATCTTATATGCTCGCTTTATTTATACCATTTTCACTTTAAATTCATCCCTTTTCAAACCCAATTCTCCCTTTTTCAAACCAAATTCACCCACCTTCCAAATGGAATTCGCCCACCTTCCAAATCAAATTCACCACACTTATTAGGCTGCGCAAGTCATCTACCAAATCACGCCGGACACTACTGCGGGCCCCGCTCCCTCGGCCACGCCCACTTGCTTTTTGCGGAATTTTGATATTTTTTCAAAATTATTGCATTTTGGACTACTGCGTGAAACCCCGCCCAGTATAAGAGGCTCCGCCCACTTTGGAGAAGCTCCGCCCACTTTTCAAAAATGATGGAAGTCGGCAGTATAAGGTCTTGGTTTTCATGCTAGGGTCTCGTTCGTCACTCGGAACAAGAAAATCAGGCAAAGTGTGAGTGACAAAACGAGACCCTAGCATGCAAAAGCCACAAAGTCCTTATACTTGCCGACTCCCATCATTTTCGAAAACGTGAGCAGCTTCTCCAAAGTGGCGGAACCTTTCATACTAGGCGGGGCTTCACGCAGCAGTCCAAAAGATGCATAATTTTTGAAAAAATATCGGAAATTCCGCAAAAGCAAGGTGAGCGTGGCCTTAGTGGGCGGCGCCCGCAGTAGTGTCCGTCCGTGATTTGTAGAGGTGCTGCGCAGCCTAATAAGTGTGGTGAATTTGATTTGGCAGGTGGGCAAATTCGATTTGGAAGGTGGAGTGAATTGTTTGAAAAACGGCGTGAATTGATTGAAAAAAGGGTGAATTTGGGTTTCGAAAGGGGTGAAAAGTTAATGTGAAAATGGTATAATGTTGTGATTTCAGTGTTGACTGAGCAATCAAGGTTCGCTACATGATTCCTTCAGAGTCGTGGTACTATTGACGGTCTTATCGGACCGAGACACTGAATACGAGTTATGCAGTTCGATGACCGCTAGTGGCCGGATCCACTCCAAAGCCTTGGAGTATTCGGGTAAGCAGCGAAACAAGTAAGCTCGTGCAAAACACAATCACGAAGTTCGTGCTCCTATGCAGACATTACATCTCGTCTATTTAGAACCACGCGTCCGGTCCTTCATCTTCTCCACGTAGATTGCTCACCGTCCTTCCGCTGCATCGCGTTGATTCCTCTTGCTGTTTTTGCTGAATGGCAGCACCAAAATATTCAAATTGGTCTGAAGTTGAAGGTTGGATAGTCAGCGATAATATTTCACTGCGTAAATTCATTGCGGTTCACAATTTTATCTGTGCTCATTTCTCGCACCAAGTATATTAACTATACTTTTCAGGAATATTCTGATTTGATTATACTTTGACCAGTGTAAATGCAAGCGACAAGACTGAAATTCATTATGTGATGGCAGATAACCGCTTAAGGTTACATGAGATTCGAAATCTTCTTCCCAAAACTACTTACTACGTTCAAAATTCAGCCCTCGAAATGAGAAACGTATCAGGGGACCTGCTAACATATTCCTGCTATTTTTTATACTTGGTAACTAAGCACAATCCATAATTACGATATTGTTCAAGGTTAATATTGAGGCCGGCTTTCGCCAGATAGACAGACTATTGGAAAACGATTCGGGAAGCGGTTCTAGACCGACGGGGCAGATTGTTACCTTTCGTCTTGGAAAAGGAGCAGGCATGCGATGGGAATGATCTGTTAGCCTGATTTCACTTCCATCCGATGGTACATTGCTTATACGTCAGTCGCAATTTGCTAGCTCTTGATGCTTCTCTGCTATCATTTCTATTTATGTGAAGCGACCAAGACTGCTGTGCTGATGTTAGAAGCGCTGGGTATTCTTAGAACCCAGTTTCAGTAGATTCTTTTAGCTTCTTTTGGTGCGTAGAGTTTGTTGCAGAAATTCAAAAAATACTGGTTACACGGCAGGAAAAAAGGCGAGCGTTCAACAGCAGGGTGCAGATCTCTGGATAGATCATCCTGGTGGTAATAACATGCGAGGAGGACGTGAGTTTGAACTGCTTGTGTTCTCATCAAATTCGCGCTGTTCAAAGGTTGAGCGTTTAATTTCAGCCTCAGACTATATGGTGAATGGGATTGGATCATCAGTGGTAGATATGAAGCATTTGGCTGGTCCTGACGTGGTAGAGTCGCCACCTCCAAGGTATCACGGCTTGCAAGGTCAGTTGCTAACTTCAGTTCGATGGACTGACTTATGGTGATCGTGAGGGGCGTACGGTTCGGTGAAACTTCAGCATGTGCAGTATTTTGAAAGTCCTATGTATGGTTGTATCCCACCTCTGTATTGTGTTTTGTGACATATTTCCCTCTAATAGTGAGTCAAATCTATGTTCGTTGAGAAGACGCCGTAATAATGTCTACATCAGAAGGAGGAATCATAAGAATACGCAACGTGGACAATTACCTTTATTGTTGTGTTTGTAGTTGTAGTGTTTTTCTTCGAACAGATTCCACGTATGGATCAGTGTCAGTTCGTCACAGTCGAACACCTGCACGAACTTCCATCTCCTCATACGACGAAGAGATGCGGCGTTTGGAACTTGAAGGTCGTCGTCCCATTATAGTAGGTCGTGCCAAACCGATTCTTGCATCAGTCGTCGGATATGGGCCGCCTTCGGAAGAGAGTATGTTGTTTGTTGCATGCGCATTAGTTATTCCACAATTAAACCACTGTATCTGCTGGAATTTCCTCAATATTTCCACCTCCCTCAGGGGCTATTCCATTTTCAGGCCAAGGGACTCTATCACGAAGTTATCATCATTCGCAATCGAGTCTCGAGGGTCAACGACAAAGAACACCTCAGGTGGTGTATACAGGCTCAGGACGGCATCAGGTACCTGCTAATTTTATTGACTAATCAAATAAAATGAAAATGGGTTTCTTAAGAAATTCTTTGCATTTGTTTCAAATCCGAAATTTTCAAAGTTACTCTGAAGTCTGATTACGATTACTTTATCATTTTGTTGAATTTATTAAGGGGGGGGGGCAATCTAAAGAACTAAATTATAAGTTCAGGACAACAGGTGGCATACATACCCCAGATTGCGCGTAAACTGAGGGGGTAGAAGATGGCAGTTTATAAAGCATTCACTACCAGCTCCCACCCCGGAGCTTTTGGTAACTGAACTGGTCTATAGTAGTCCTACCCCTATGCCTCACAGAACTGATATATTTAATTTCGCGAGCACTATGTGGAATAGAATACTGTACGCCTCCTGTTCTTCTGATCTTCCTGACCTTATAATCTTGTACTTCATAGCCATGCTAGCCAGTGTAGTTTGTTTTCAGCCCATTGCAAAAATAGAATTTGGTGATTCTCCGTATGGCTCGACTTCAGCATTGGAGCCTGAAACTCCCCCAGTACCACTACAAGCACCGCCTGTTGGACCTCCCGTTGTTGACGGTTACCGCACGTTACGCGGAGGAGTCACACCTACAAATCAAAGCCAAGGCCCTCTTCGGTAGAGTCTTCTTTGATTGGCTGGGCTTCTAGTACCACATAATTCTGGTTATTTATAGGTCGTTTACCCAGCTGGCAGGAACTCCACCCCCACCTATCGTTGGTCAGGTATGTTCTCAGCAGCAACCTCGTGCGATAGTGGTGGCGGCTGGTGGAAGACAATTACCTGTGGGAAGGGCGACTGCCCAACCGAGAGTCAATGTGACGAACATTTATAGGTGTGTAAATGGCTTCCATGTGACTTTTCTTAGGTGGCAGATTACCAGTCACTATTATTTCCAGTCCATATGCATCCTGTTCCTCGGATACCGAGGCTGAAAAGAAACCGGTCACGTAGATGTAGATACCGCAGGGAATTCAGCTGGAGTTCGGGTATGTTTGCTTCCATGTACTCCCATGTTCTTGCTTTTCCATGAAACTTTCCTTTACTTTCACTGAATATATTGATTCAAGCCTTCAAATTCAACGGAGGAACTGAATGCCCAGATGGAAAACCTCGAATACCATGATCGACGACCTGCAAGCCCTTCAGCACGAGTTTGCGTCCGTAACGTGATCATGAATATGTAACACATTAACTGGTGAGCAGCAGTCGGTGTTTCATTTGTATGTTGTACAGAATCCCCCGCTTATAATTTCCTAAATTCTCGTCATTCCGTTAAGTACCCTCCCTGAACTCTTGGATCTACATGTTCTCATTTCCGACAAAAGAGCTTTCCGTCTTGTTGTCCTTGCCATTTTTGTTCGACAGTTACGTTTCAGCAGATCCATTTTGTCTTCTCAGATTTCGCTCAGTCATATGCGATTCTGCAACTTATCCATGGCTATTGTTATCTCACTCGATTTAATCTCTGTAGCTTTATCCTATTTTTCACTTGCAATTTCGTGGGCTGCATTTGTTTCCTAGCATATCTATCAAAACTGTCATTAATTTCATGTATTCTTTTCTATACGTAGTGCTTCTAGCTGTGCTATATTGATGGCTCTGTGTCCGCTTAGCTCACGAGTATTGCTAGTTTAAGTGTGCAGTATTCTACCGACCCTTTATGGGCATCACACTTCACTGCGTATTACAGTATTGACACCGTTCGTTATGTTTCGCTCAGTTTGTCATTCTTACTATGAAAAGATTGCATTATAAACACTCAATAATTAATAATCGTACTTGCAATTTGAAAAGAGCCAAGGCACGTCATCGCGTTGTGATCATTTCCTAAAAATGCGACCCCATCCCACCACTTTACTAATTTTCCTACATTCCACTACTTTTTTTCCCGAAAAATTTGCTGTCGAGTGGGAAGGTATCATTTTCAATTATCGAAAATAGTAGTATATTAGATCTTTGGCAGACCCTCTCCCATTTAGACCCCCCCCCCTTTACACGCCCGTGAAACAAGAGAAATCAACTATCAAAAAATTTTTCCTCTGACCAAATACGACTCATCCCCCTCGCGGTCAAAATACGACCCCCCCCATGTTGTGATCATCACGACGATGGCGTGCCCTGCCTGTGGCTCGCCGACTCCTCTTTGGTCACGATAATCACCAATGAGATGCTGCAGTTCATCTCTTGTTAGCTATCAAGTAGCAGTCTCGGGAGAGGGTCATCCCTCTTCCTTTACTGACAACGGTTGTTTAAGGCCACAGCGCTTTGAGAAGCTATCACAAGAATGATGTGTTATGGGCAAAGGCTGATCCAGACGGGGCGTGAACCGCATCTGACGCTTGTGGAGGGACTACGCTACCCGTTGCGCCAACGAAAGGTTCTACTTCAACATCGATCGGTCATGTAGTCGTCATCGCACGGGTCATATCAGTGTTCACGTTTATGCAGCACTGATGGGAAGGTACGGAAAAGTGTATGTTCTAGGTTAATGAGAGCATTCACGATTTCTCATTCGCCGGAAGAAGACTGAGCACATTTGCTACAAACTTGATGACAAACATTACGCACCTCGAAGCATCTTAGTCACTGCCGCGCGCATGCGCGAGATGAGTGGATCCGGAGCAGCAGTAGCATGCCACTGCCTCCACTCAACGTGCACGGGAACGGGACTGAAGGGCTGTGAAACTCTGGTGCTGTCTGGGACTGCGCACTGTTGCGGGGCCCGCTGCACGCCTAACCGTATGGAATTCATGTTGGGTGCAGGATTCCACTATCTAGACAAGTGCTACACTTTGCGGAGAGCTCGGGCGGACTCCAAACCAGCATTCGGGCAGAGTGATCGAGATTGGGCAGCAGAAAGCACTACGTTCTACACGAACATAGTCTTCGTGACATAGAACTGGAATATCTATCTAATGCGAACCAAAAACTCTGTGCCAGCTGATGGGTTCCTTTCCGTATTTAGACAAGCGCACATCCTATAACCAGGAAGTAGAGAGCAAGACTGCGCACTTCATTCAAGCGCGTAGGTGTCTGCCTTCTTGGTTGGAAATGTAGGGGAACTAGTGTAGTAAGGTAAGTGAATGGAAGGCCGAGAAGATGAAGGAGGACGATGGAAATGAATACGAATGGCAAAGGAAGCAAATGCAAAGATGCAAGGATAAACAAGCCTATATAAATGCGTTATGGAAAACATGTGATTCCGCTCAGTGTTCGTCACAGGCTACCGAGTGGAAACTGAGGATCTGGGATAACTGTTATCGTGTATTTGCCCAGTACAAGATAGGATGCCAGTTTTCGAATGTAGATACCACACAAAATGCACACTATGCCATCGCGAAATGAAGTACGCAACCACGCCCTCCCCATACCAGGACATGGAATGTAAGTTACTGTAATTCCATTCACACTGAATGAACTCTTAGGCAAAAAGGAAGGCACTATTTGGATCACCGACCATTTTTTATTTTGCTCTTCACAGTGGAGTCAACTTACATTTTGCACTAACTGGAATTCTGATTGCGGAGCACCATATCTTATGTAACAGCACATGAATCTATTGCCCTGGATGCCTTCAAAAAATAAACTAACATTTAACAATGATTGAACTGAATCTCATGAGAAAGCTACCTCTCACTTTTCTCCTATAGAACGACCATCACGATGAATAAAGAATAAAGTCTTCGCCGCCTATCACTCCCTTTTCTGAATGAGTGGAGATGCGGCATGCATTCTCCTCCATTCAGAATCGTGGCTTATTGAATGCAGTATGGCCCATACAATGACTAGCAGGGCCCAGCTGCTGTAAGAGTCAGTGTCCGTATCCTCCGAATGTGATACCAATTTACCTGAATTCGTCAGTCTATACTCCGAGGAGTAGGAGGCCTGGTTGCCTTAACGGGAGCGACCACCGAGAGTTAAACCAGGACCAGCGCGTAGTAAGCGTGCCACTTGTCTCCACACCACTGTCGGCACGGTATAAACTGATATACCAAATTCTTTGTCTACAAAAAAGCGACAATGCGACGAATCCTACGTGATTCAACCACAAAACAAGTTGTTCTCTTTCAAGTAGTAAGTTACTTGCCGAATTCGACATCATCGGAAACGTCCCATGCCTTCTCAATAAAGACCAAAAACACGAGTAAGATAAAGGTTACTCTTTATTCTTTTTTAATCACAAATGTTATATATAGAACTTGGACAATACTTCACCACCGTATGAAATAAGGCACTGAGAAAATAAAGACATTTCAAGAACTATCTGGATGGCGAGACTCGATTCTTGAGCAACATTACGGAGCGACTTAAATAGTTCGCTGGAATGTATAGAATCCCAACAAATGCAAGAAGTAGACCCAATTCACTGTACCAAAGATAGTATCAATAGCCCGAGACAGTAGACGACCACCCATTTTTGATACCAGTCTAACTGTAAATTCTATTCGAGCTCTCCATGTAAAGTTCCGTAAAAATCAGACAATGATGTTCAGTCTTTTTTGCTGCAGGCGTGTCAGGGGGGCTGGTTTTGGCGCGGCGTTAGCCCGTTCTCCATTAATTGCTGAAACGGCCAGCAACTGGTGAGAAACGGACTGGCGCAGAGCCGAAAGTCACCCCCCCCTCCCCTTAGTAAGCCTCAACGTCTACAGCGAACGCGACAACATATGACTGCGAAACCCTTCTCGATGACAAATCACAACAAATTGAAACACAAATGAAATTGGACGAGAATGCCTACATGAGACTATAACACATCCACAACTAAGCTTCGTTATAGGTTATGAGAGCGGAGACAGGAATTCCTCGGATTTTGTCCCTTCCTCGGAGAGGTTCCAATTCGATTATCATGAACGCTTCCGCAACAGAAGCGTTTGCCTTCTCGAGAAGATCAACGGCTGCCTGAACAACAAGTGGTTTTTCTATTTTGGATGCTTCGTATTATACCTCCTCCGAAACGTGCTTCACCTTCAAGGTGCCACCTGTAGCTAACAAATCGTCGATAATTACCACCTTCCAACCAGCCGATACAGCATCCTTTTGAATTTCAATGACGTCCTGGAAAAGTTAGTGCGTAAAAATAGCAACAGTTCGCCTGAGGGGGAAGGCACATACGTGCACACTCTTTCCGTTCGATGATGAGAATGACTTGATATTGCAAGTACAATGGCATTTTCATTTTGTGCAAACAAAACGAGGAGCGCCATAGTCGTGAATCTTTAGCCTCTTCGAGTTTGAGTGTTTTGATTAGACTACTCGCCTTCATAAGAGCCCGAAATGGTCAAAGAACATTTTGAGATCTTCTCGCCCAAACACTTCAACACTCCCCAAGACAGTTTCCGTCGACCAGTAAATCACTCAACGCTATCAGTCGAGCGCAGGATGCTGTCCCACCTTGGTCTCACATCAGCCGCGTGATGCAGGGACGACCACCGCAGAGACGGCTTAGGCGTGATGTACCACTTGCTGGCACCACCCTCCCACCTCGTGGTGGGTCAAGTGGGCTCTACAATACCTTATATAGCAAACCCGATATCTGATCTGCTATGCTCTCCCGACCGATAGTGTGACTGCATGAAGTCTTCATCTATATATCAAATGGACACTTTCTCAGAGCTATGGAAGCGAGCATTCCGGAGAAGCAATTCTGAATCTCCAGGTACGGGTGAATGAACATGTGGAGATCAGGGGCCCATACACCGCTTAGAGTTCATTTGACGTAGCAGGGACTATCCTAGCGCAGGAGATTAAGATCGCGGCGCGCAAGACATTGGAGGCTTTTTAGGACTATCAAACGAACAGGAGGGAAGAGTGTGGTTTTAATCCAAGAACTCGCGCCTTTTTCCGACCTCTATGCGTTTTACCTACCGCAAGGTCGAGAACGGGGTTACCAGTAATTTTACTCCAATCTAAGTCATCTCAGGGGTGGTCGTCTCACACAGCTGTAGTCAAGGTGAAAAAAAGTCTTGCCCCCGATTGATAACGTAGAGTGATAACTGATTTGCTGAATTGTTTGGCAAGCGAGTCACAAAACTTTTTTGAGTGCTTCAGGCACTGTACAAGACGAAGACGCCGAAACGTAGGCCTAATAAGGTCACCATATCTCGGAAAGGCTTGAAGATTTACCACATAAGCACTCGTCATGCGAAGATTGCATGAACGAACATGAAGGTTGCAGTTACACTTAAAGAACCTTTCCTACTGAGACCTAGACTCCTCAATGCGTGTCCATACCATAGCAGTCGCTGCTCTCGTGCCTTCAGCTGGATCGGAGCCTCCTATGTTACCGCCCTGACATCCTCTGCCTAGTCGTGCCAGTCGCAGGCTCATCTCAGCGTTCTCATTTAAAGGCACAGTTCGCGACCACAAATTGCAGGAAACGGAACTCAAATAGGCACAAAAAAGTGCTAAGTATCTGATTAACGGAGAAAAACAGCAGAAAAAGCACATAGTGGCTACTAGCTAGTAGCTAGCAGCTGGTGAGGGTCGGCATGGGCCTAAGGGGTGTCCATGGGCCTAATTAGTTAGCTTCTTGCGGAGTTCTTGCAGTTTTTCACATTTTGAAAGTAGCGCAGCCTCAAAACCTTCCGGATCGTCCGACACATTTGAGAGGTCATAGCCTTATTTTATCGCGGAATGTGCCTTTAAGCGAGTGGAGCTGCCTACCCTGGTTCTTGTATATGGGCCAGCACTCACTGCCGCAGAGCATCGCAAGCCTAACTATTGCTCGGTACCTTCACCCTTGAGCTTCTCGAGGTCGGAAAGGATGCCTGCGAGCTCCCTCCATTTCGTCCACGTCCACTGATTCAAACGTTTACCGCCTGCTCCACGCTACCATAGGCTGCTAAATCGCCTCCCAGGTACTGGAACTCCTTGACCCTTTCGATAGTTTCGCCTCGCGGTCTACGACGGGTTCGGTGCGCTCTTCTTCACTCAAAAACTTGGTCTTGTTTATGTTCAGCTGGAGTTCATTCTCAGCGAGCACATCCTGCCACCACTCCACCTTGCCCTGAAGTTCTTTCCTGCTATCATATCAGGGCAATGTCGTCGCCAGCGTAGGGGATGGTTTCCAGTGGCCCTTCCATGACTTCTTTCCCATAATATTCAGAGGCAGGAGGAAGAGGAAAGGGCTGAGAGCTGGTTGGTGTACCCCAACGAAGGAGACCAGGTGTTGCGGAACTTTTAGTTCTGTGAGTGCTCTCCAGAGTGCAGGCTGAGGCAAACGATCAAATGCCTTCTCAAAGTCTAGAAAGTTTCAGAATGGCAGTGACTAAATCAATGTGCACGAACCAAGTTCCGTGGCTTCACCTTCTGATACAGAACGGCTCGGCATGTGAATGTAAATTGAAGAAATTCTAATCGCTATCACATGCTTCTCAGCATGAAAATGAAACTGCAATAATATGTGCATGAACGTAGATGTCATACTGTTCGTGGCGTGTCCTCATCATTGACCAAGAGAATGTGCACAGATGTCCCCCCCTATGCGAGGCGAACAGCCTTCTCAGCAGTATACTCTTGGGAATCCACAGTGACTAACATTTTAAGCGCTCCATACCTCACCATATTCCTTCACATACGACGCCTGTAGGCATTCACCAGGCAATTTACCTTTCTTCCGAATGGGGACGAAAGGCACTCCCAGGAGAATAGCAACAATAGGACCAAACAGGAAACCTGCAAAAAAGCACCTACAAAGAAATCGCAGAAGGCGTAGGGGAAGGTTGTACACAACAATATGCAAAGGCCCTGTAGCGCCTTCCTCCCTCTTTGATAGACTTCCTCTAAGAAGCTACCTTGACCAGGGAAGTCCGCCAACTTACCAATGTGAGGTTATTTACAAGTATAGATAGCAAAACTGCAACCTGCATTTCACAAGCAACATATGAGCAGGTAAAATTTGTGTAATGGTGCAGTAGAGTGGAAATTTTGGTAGCGTGTGAAGCATAAGCGAGGAATCGCATACGTCGAGTCGAGTCGTCGAAACGCATTACTACTGAACCACTACCACTCGATTCGATTATTCGCCTTCACAGCTCACCACCAAGGCCTCCACCCTATCTGCACCATTACAAATTTTTACCTGCTCTTAAGTTGCTTGTGAAATGCAGGTTGCAGTTTTGCTATCTATATTTGTAAATGAACCTTATAGACTCTATCGATTACCCAGATCTCCATCCAAAGTTCCATGGTATTTTGGAGACTTCCCTGGTGGGTTATACTAAAGCCTGGCTGGCATGTTCTGAACATTTGACATTTCTAAAAGCCCTGAAGCGATAACGCCGGAAATGTCGCCGAGTAGACGATGCTATCAGACACAGAGAAAGTTGTTTGAAGTGGCTGGGCGGGCAGGCAGAATAAGACAAGATAAGCATAAATATCATGATGACGATTGTCTACCGGTTACCTCGTGCTTCGAGAGCGGCGATAGCGTTTATTTCACCGACATCCGTCCGTATATGTTGAGCAATTGCTTTGCAGAGATCATTAACAGTATTTGGATGAGCAAAAAGAGGCATTATGTCCCTGAACAATAAATTCGAGTTCTTTACGTACGAACGCGGTCTTAGGCTGCTTCATACTTTGCGTCAGCGTTTCGAGCGTATAGCAGCGTGTTGAGCGACTATGAAAGTATAGGTATCGATCTAGCGTACGCCAACGTTCGGAGCGTCATTGAGCGACTGGGTAAGTATAGATATTGGTCATCATTTTGAGCCCACGTCAGCAAATATCGAAGCGCTCAAAGCGAAACGCTAGACGCCATATCGATGATGTAACTTCCTAGTAGCTGAAACGCTCGGAGCGCTGACGCAAAGTATGACCGCTGCTTCAAAGGACACAGTAATTTTTCGAAGCAGTTCGTTTCCAGTCTCTACGTATTGACTGAAACAAGTGTTAGCTAACACCGAAGCTGAATTCAGGAGAATACCTGCCGAAGCTGAGTTAAACTGATTCACTGTCTGCTAATGCGTGGGCGTAATCACTCGCTTCTGCGGTGTAGAGGGAAGGTTTGATCTATGAGCTCTGGTGTGACATGTGAACTAAGGAAGCTAAAGATGCAGTGAGATATGGCTAAGTCGCTGCGGATGAAGGGGTGTGTCAGGTGGGAGGGGCTTGGTGCTGTGCCAAACCCGTTCTACACGAACTGTTGAAGCGAGCAAGTGACAAGTGACAGTATTATTTCGTTCGCATCAGTCGTTTTCCACCAACTATTGTCGCACAGCTGCTTCAACAACTGGCAGAGAACGGATTTGGCGCCGGGCACGCTCACACTGCTGACACCCCTCCCCATCCGCAGCGAACTGGAGTAAATGAGTAAGACTTTATATGAAGAAAAGGTTTATATTATGACTGTTTTTAGAAGGGTAGCAACATCAAGATAAACATAACTAAAAACAATCGTCAACCGTTACCGATTCGACAAGCACAAAGAACTCACCTAAAATTGATTCCTTCTTTGGGAAAGTCCAGTATACTTCGAATATGCTGCTCGACTTCAGTACGAACATCGTCAAGTGACTTTACTGATTCCTTAGACATCTCCACGAGCAACGCAAGAAGATATGATAAGACGAGCTACAGCAGCTCATTAAAGGACACCTGCGGTAAACGTGCACTGGTCCCGTAACGATCAGCGCTGAGGCCCCATCACAGGCCTCCCAAGGCTGGCAGAGAGCGACTTGCCTACCGCTTATTCCAAGTTTTTCACTAACCTTCTGTTTTTCGTAAGCGTTGTTTAAATGTTTCCAATTCTGCCAAAATCGCATCTGCAAATCTAAAAGCTGTTTGTAGTCCTAGTGGAAGCTTTTTTCAAAGGAATACTGCGATTGGATTGGCGGCATCGTGTAGTTCCGAATCTTCACACACTTTGTGGTTGTAGTAAGCCCCTGAATTCCTTGTTGCTAGTCAAAGATATCTAGTAATCAAAGGAACAAGTCTTTTCCAAAATGGCCGCAGCCAATTTAATGCTTTTGGGCCATCTTGAATGTATTTCTTGAGAGGTTTTTCTTCCTCCATGAACACCTCTCATTTTTGATGTTCTGGTTCGCTTTGATATTCAGTTGAATAGTTTGAATAGCTTAAGATTGTGCTGTCCCGGAGCCTCATTGCAACCTGAATGTTAAACACATAAAAGAGGCTCCAAAATTCTTTGCGAAAGACTCAAAAGAATCCAAAAGTTTTCACAAAAATTTTTGTTGTTGTTTGAATAGTCTCTATGGCCTTGTTTCAACAAAGGTCGCAGAGGTCGCAAAATCAACTTTTTGCGTCGCAATGATTCCTGCTACCGTCTCTGCTCTAATCTCATATTATTCCGTAATCGTGACGATTTCGCCGTTGTTAGTTCACTGAGCTGATATTCGTTCGGACCCTCATGCGGTCTCATGATGAATTATGGGATCTGCGTATAGGACGTTACATTCACTGCGGGGCGACACGCTGAAGTAGTTGGCATTTTCTAGCTACATACTTTAGTAGTCAAAACAGTACCTCCAAAAATTAGGTCCTTGCGCGAGGGATACGCAAGTGTGGATGCGCCACGGCAACGTGTATCTCACCCCCTCCTCATCGCGAGTCAGGTTATGCATGGCGATGCGCTGCCACCCAGGAAAAGAATTACTCAGAGAACCTTGAGTGGACACCTTATTATATCGGTGGAGTTAAGAAAGGTAGAGGTGCAGGTTACAAATATGTCGGTCAAAATTGTTACTTACATCTCACAGATAAGCTACAATCTGACAATGTCGTCGAATTCTCCGAGCTTTGTCGAGGGCGCTTGTAGCGTAGGCGCTAAGCGGGTGTCATTCTAGTTCAGGAAGTCAGATTTCAGTTTCCATATTTGCAGCATTTCGGTAGCAGAACTATTTGTTCCACTCAAGAGCTTTGACTGTCTGCGATCGAGTTGCCAATCTTGTTGGGAGGAGGTGGGGGGGGTGGGGAAAGGGAGTTGGGAGTGGGCTAAGCTCCTCCCCACAATACCCCGGTGTTTCCCGGAACGGTCTCTTTCACATTGCTAAGGTGGTGCATTTGAATTCCGGCTTAAGCATATTTCATGGCCCATGAATAGATCCTTTGAGCTGGTTCCACCCCGACTAATAAAACTTTCCTTCAGAATCGGTTGTTAGGTGGGAGTTTGTCCATGAGAATGACTCTCACGCTGGGTGACCCTTCCAAGTCATGATATCGGTCGAATTCTTTTCAGACACTACTCGATTCTCGGTAGGTTAAACTCCTAAAGAGGAACGCCTCTTAGCGTTCGGTCATTGCTCATTTGCAACCCAACCATAAACACGTGTGCGTTAAGCCAACTTATGTAGGGTAATAAGCCATTTTTCTAGCCCTGTTGAAACTACGTCACGCCATCTGGTGGGTGTCAACGCGGAAGCTATGAGATGTTAAAGGTGAAAGGGGGAACTATTGTTGTGGTTGGAGCCGCGAAGATGCTGTTTGTTCTACAGTCTCAAACTACCACTTTGCCTTTCAGCTGCTGACTTCTCTAACAGAACTTATAAAGAGGGATGCTATCGCTCTCGCGGACTTATCGTTCTAAACTGCACCTCGGGATTTTCGTTTTTTGCTTTCAGCTTGACCTCTTTCAACCACTGCCGTAATCTTTTCCTCGTGAACAGTCGCCGCATCATACACCAAGATTCCGCGGAATCTGCCGAAAAAGGATGCTTCCATGGAAATCTGAAGAATGCGCAGGTTCCACGGATACCGCAGGATCCGCGGAATCGAGAGAGTCGACGAAGTCGCAGAAGAAAACGTTGGAGACGAACGTTTTCCCCGCGGTCCCGCCATCATCCGTTTCTTCAGATTTCGCGGGATCTGCATTTTCTTCATATCGATATGTAGCCTCTTTTCGCAGATTCCGCGCGATTCTGCAGGACTGCGGAATGCTCAGTGAATGAACGCGGCCATAAATTTCTTGATGAGCTATGTATATTGAACGGTTTTGGACCTGAACAGCGAATGAAAACTGGTTATTTAGCGAGATTTCAACGCTGCGACGACATGGTGACGGCGTTTTCTGAACATTAAGGAGCATAACGTGGAATATTTATGACAAGATTTACCACTTAAACGTGTATATTAACTCGCAAAAATCAATGCGAAGTAATCATTTCAGTATTTCATCAAAAAAGTGGTGGGTAGCCACCCAACACGTCACCATGAACTTAAATGTTCTAAAGCTAATTCTTCTATCAATAATGATGTGCAACTTTGGTCGCTGGTCTCGCCCCGTTGAAGGTAATGATGCACTAGTTTAATCCCACTACCTTTCCATTTTTCATTTTTTTGTAGTTGCTGACGGTATCTGCGTCAAAGTGCTGCACGCGCTTCCTCGTCAAGGCAAACACAAACACGTGTCTCTTGTACTTTGTCTGCTTACTTGCTTCTTCTGGAGGTTTGTGGATGTTGCGATTTCTCAATCTTTTCGTAGATCATCTGCTGTCTTCAAACTCTTGTTTCATTGGTTACGTAGCAAGAGCAATGGTTTTCAGGTGTTATCCTGGCCCTTGCTTTCTACACTCTTTCCAGAACTTGTTGATAACATTAGAAAACTCGATGAGGTGAGCGCTAATCACTATTGGGGTAGCATCTCTCAACAGTTACCAGCCCAGAAACTCATTTTCTGCGCTGAAGTATGCCCATAAGAGTGTTTCGATGCCTGATCACAAAATCGCATTGGTTTGGGCCTGGCCCCATTTTGGCGCCATCGACTTTCTCCCCAGTTTGATGTAAACTTCCGTACTGGGTTCTTTGGTGTCCCGAGCACGTCTAACGGTGCTGGCGCTGCGCGATTATAGCGCAATTGGCGCACCACTTTTCCCACCAAAACCGGCTGTAATCTCTCGCATACTGCCGTTGTTCTGTGCCCGTAACGAATATGACATCCGTTGATACGAAATCATGATCCTTTTCGCGTTATAAGGTGACGGCACCAACACTTCTTTTGACCACGAAGCATGTAAGCGCGGGCTCTTGGAGGAGCCACAGCCAACCAATTGACAGACCTTGATTTATTGTCTGGCGAAAGTGACAGTCGTCTATTCTAATGTGCACAGCCTCCAGCAGAAAGAAAGGATACATACATACGAAGAGAAGGCGCAGACAGGTGCCACAAACTGCGCGCACGTCACACCCTTTTTACCCCATCCTCAACTCGCATTGCCCTGCATACACATGTGATAATTGTGTATGAACAAGTTTGAGCGATTTGGGTGACGAGGGGTAGGCTGGCGCAAGGTCCATGGCGTGAGTGCAGCGGCGGTTACAAGCCGAGCGAATTCGGATTCGTGTTCAAAGTGATCAAACTACCCTTGGAAAAAATTTTTCAGGCCAATCTGCCCTCATAGCAAAAATACTCGGTAAAAGTCGGCTGATTCCGGAGGAGGGGTAATAGTAGTTTGAATAGTGGCTCAATGTTGACTTCTATTCTAACTTTTTTTACTGGTTAAGGTTTATAACTTCTATGTCGATTATCCACTCGCCGAGCTACTCAGCTGCGCTGGAATTCTTTTTGTTATTTTTCCTTGAGGAGGTAAAAGCTGGATTTGCTCTTACTATAGGCGAAAGAAGTCTAGAAAAATTGGCAGTTGTTATCATTTCAATCGCCGTCACTCGCACTTCTCACGCTGAAGGCCCATTGGCGGACATGGTCATGGGTTTTGTGAAAGGTTGGTGGATTTATTTGATCATCTGTGGTTCCGCTTATACTGGTCTTTCTTCTTCAGTTCACCCCTGACTGCGCGCAGAAGGTAGTTGCTGTATGACGGGACGGATCGTACAATCTCCCCTCGTAGATGACTATTCACGTCAGTTCCTCCTAATGCATTTAATTGCAATTCTTAAAGATGACTGACTTTTCAGTTGGTTCAATTTTTCTAGCTGCCTGTGTAATATTTTGCATTATGAGGCACAGTTTGTTCTTCAGAAAAGTTTGCAAGGCAACTGCGAAATGTCTAGAAATTCCCACCGGCCATCGAAACTAACGCTTGACGCTAAAAGTTTTGGCAACATTGCCAGCTTTTCTCGCTTAAGAAGTGGCGTTTCACCACCTTTGGTCTGCCTTCAAGTTTGTCTGGTGCACATGTAGTTTTTGAGTCTTATGAAGTCTGGAATTTCTCGAATCGCAAAAGTCAATTGTTCCTTAGACGAACAGTAGAGATCTGGAAATTTAGTGGCTTGAGATCGCATGAAACATGCATGAAAGTTTTCATGACAAGGAAATGAAGGCGCTTAACATATTTCTGATCATCTGTGGCGTCCATGCAATCACTCAATGGATGAATAATTCATACATTAATAAAAAGAGCTATGGTAAATCTTTTGCAGGCTGCTGAGTTAAAACAATACGTTTTGCATGGCGAGTGATGTATGAGCGAACACTGTGATTCTTCGAAGGTTTCTGGGTAAGTCCTGTAAAGTATTAGGGTGACACTGGAGAAGCAGGCAAGATATTGTGAAATCCATTAAGTTGGAGCGCCAAGCTGCGTTATACTTCACATGAGTAACTCAAGCGTACTGCGGGGTTGAGCAGAATCCCCGCCAAAGCCCGCTAAAACTCCGAAATGCTGCTATGCGTTTCAAAACGCTGCCCGAAGTATGCATATAGCTTAAAGACAGCCCCGATCAAAGTGGCTCGTGCTCGCCTTTGCTGTGCAAGTAGTCTAGCCTCCAAGCTCAGAAGACTGTTCACTTTTGCGACTCTATTGTGAGCGTGGAGAGCTGCTATAGCCGCTCAAAGTGCTAGTCTAACTCCTCCTCAGTCGGACCGCCTTTACTTGCTAGATGTCCTCTGACGGAGGCCACTTTACTTGTTCTGAGTTGGGCGGCTGGGCATTGCTGATGCCCCTGGATAATTCTGCTCTCCTTCTTAACATCTACTCAATTGGAGTATATACATTCAACTCAACCAAATTTTCGCGAGGTGAAACGCGTAAAAAAACGAGTGACGCATTTTCGTGATGAAAACCACGACGCCACAAAAGGTGCGCGTAACGCGTAATGCACAAATTAGACACCGCGTTGATAACTTTTTTCGTTCCAGAGTTTTTCCTCAGCGTTTTTGTTGTTTTCTTTGTATTCTTTCTTTTGCGCTGGATGCATATCAACTACTGCGAGATGTGATAGAGAGACTTTGTGAGCTAGGGGTTGCACAGAGACCGCAGGAGGTGTAACTGTGAGGGATGCGATTTTGTTATATGTGTTCTGGAGAACGCATCTTGCCTGTTTTCTTCTTTGGGAGATTACTTATCAACTACTGTTTTCTTATTGGAAGCAGGCTACCCATGAAGACTTTTATCGCGGGAGCTTGCTTTAAAGTTGAACCTGCGAAACGAGCCCGCCTTGATTCAAAGCTGGCTTTTGGAAAGAATCGAATTTCAGTGCAGTTCGCTTGGCTGTGACTACAAAATCATAGCTAATGCAGCCTACTTTTGGAAGACCCAAGAGCTTCTGTAATCAAAGCGGCTCACTTATACCAGGGTATAAGCATCGTGATATGTGAAGGGGTGATGTCGGGTGCGACCCCCCCCCCTCTTGTGGAGGTCTTAGTAGGACCTCCGCACCAATTCCCACACCTACCTACCGTTATCCCAGCCTTTCCAGTTTTTCACCCAGAGTTTTTTCGTCGACTGGGAGGGGAGGGGTTACGTTCCTCTATCAAAGCCTCAGGAAATACCACCCCACTCCAAACAGACGACAATGCGACCCTCTCCCCGCCGAAAAAGGACGATCCCCATGTGTTTCACACAACAGTGGCAGTACCCTCGCTTAAACCTCTCGATATCTTATAGGAGTTTACACTTCTCACGAATGTATGTGATCTTTAACTAACATTAACCAGCAAAAGGAGCAGCGAATATGTCAAAAATGCCCTATCAAGCCGATGAGACGCCGAAAAATTTGAATATTCCATAGGATGCACGAATTCAACAATTTTGGTTCCCTTCCATGATGAAATGGTTTGTTGTGTTTCAGTAGAAACCCAGTTTATGCGAGAGAAACGTCGAAAACGTTGACTCTGATGACGCGAAGAATGCCAGCTGGTCATTTCAGATAACCTGTGCCTCTCACAGTGTTCATCGCTTCCGAAGACACTCTGTATCCTCGGGAACCTCAGTGAACGCGTTTCTAAATGAAGTGAGTGTCAATTTCTGTTTAATGTTTCATTTTGAAGCTAGCACCAACTATCCTGCGAGGGAGGGCGTGGCTGCGCAGCTCATTCGAAGATGAGTAGGATGCGCTTTTTATAGGATGTTTTCATTTGAAGCAACAATCATCCTGTCTTCTGCTCATCCAACGCATATTTGGAGTTGTCTCAAACAAAACAAACAACCGCTGCTGCTTGACCCATTGTTGAAGAAGGCTCGTTTCCCGGAAGTGGGGAGCAGCCATCTCCGGGAAACGAACTTTACACAGCTTATTTTCATTCTTTCATTCATGTGGGGAATTGATGGGAATGCATGCCGTTGTCGGCCTATCATATCTGATACGAAATTGGGGCGTTTAGGCTCGGGGAATGGCCATTTGGGCGCAGTTCGGCGACGGCGGCATTTTGCACTTCCATTGCTTCGCTAGTTCCGGTAGCAAGCTCGTCGAGTTTTCATGGTGAAACATGCCAACTCAACAAGGGGTTGACACGTCGATGGGAAGTAGCAGTAGTCCTGAGTGCCCCTCCCCCGTCGCCGAACTCTCCTGCCATGTGGATGATTCACGTCAAAGCGTTATTTATGGATTTGTAAACGTTAAGTTATACGAGTTTCATTCCCATGCAAGTTTTATTAGTTTTTTCTTCTATTGTACGGCATTTAAAGCATTGTTCACAGTCTGCGGCCCAGCGTTTCTCTAGAGAGAAACGTTTCTTCAGGGAGAAACGCTTCAGCGAAAAGCTTTCGATACGTATCGATTGGCGGTTGGGCGAAGAGTCCGGCGATTGGGCGAAAGGGTTCTGATATGAATCGACGGGCGTTTCGCCAAACCGCGCGTTTTTCGCCTTCGCGAAATGCTAGCTCGACCGCCGCGGCGTTTTTCGCCAGCGAAATCGATATGCATCTATTGCTTTTTGCCCAACCACCGAACCGCGGCGGTTCGGCGAAACGAGCGGTTGGCGATTCTCCGATCAATCCGTATTTTTTGCTTTTCGCCCAACGCCGTTTCGTCAGGGTCGCAGAAGTGAACAATGCCCAATGCAGATAGATACGAAAACAAATTGTGAGATAGGTAATGAGGATTTGCGTCCAAGCGTGAGGGTAGAGCTCCAGATCCGTAAAATGGATTTGTCAAAGTGAAAATGGTCAAGAAATACGTTCATCAGCTTTGCAGAAGTTTGAAGATTGGTCCCCCCCCCCCTTCAAGCCAAACTCCGCTCAAAATTTCAAATATTCAGAATTTGTTAAAGAACCACACCAATAAGTTAAGGCAACTATGTTTTATCGGATTTGATCGTTTGGACCTCTCCACGGTTCACTAATCTGCTGAGACGCACCGCATGCACCCTTGCACGCGCTCGTACCCGTACACATTTCCGAATATCATCTAAGAGGGGCCATGATTGTACTGTAGGTGTGCTGGTCTTTCATCTTTTCGACGTCTTCAATCGTATGGTTCCATGGATTCAAGTGTTGACGTCTGCGAGCACCGTATTCCTGTTAAATTCTTCAAACAACGCAATTCAAAAGGATGGTGTGTGTATCGCTCTATACATAAACATAAACCTACCCAAACGCTATTGATCCTTTATGCGTCCCGAGTGTTGATATTTGTATTTCCAGCATTAGTGTTTGTTCAGTCCTCTCAATCTTACGTCAAAGGATAGGAAAAGTCTGGTTCGCTGCGCATGATGGGGCGTGTCCACACGGCTGCGTTTGGCGCTTCGCCAATCCTTTTCTTTTTGTTCTCTCGAATATATCTTTCCTATCAAAATCAGTAGTTTTTCACCAACAAATGTCACTTAAAGCTCAAACAGCTCAAACATCTGGAGGAGAATGGATTTACGGTGTGCCAAACGCAGCCGCGCGGACACGCCCCATCACCCACAGCGGACTGGACTGTAAATAATCAGTTAGCGTAAATATGTGTCCTTTCCCAAAAAGTGCTGTCTGGTCATCTTTTAGTGTTTCTTGAAGTCTTCTAGCGTGATAACGACTGCTCTTTCAGGATATTTACTTCGCTTGCCGTTGCAGAACCTGAGCGATGTGAGACCAACTGCGAAAAAAGCAAGTTTACTTATTTATTTCAATGGCTTTGCTTTCATGGCATTACTTAGCTCGTTCAATGGTTTTGGTTGTCGTTCTTCTATCCCTTATCAGCCTTCAGCATAGCCGCCAAAAATCGGTAATCTCCGTCCTGCACAAGGTTTTTCAAATCTACGGATGCTCCTACTTCCGTTTGCGCGCCAGAACGTTCGTTTGTAGCATTTGTTAAAATCATCACGATTTTCTGGATAGTAGGTGCCAGGAAACGATTGTAAGTTAAAAGATTGAATATTTTCTCTATCAGTAAGCCCAGTAGGAACGAGCTGCGAGTGAGTCAACAATCCTACTCCTTAGGTTTGGCAACAACTCTGTTGCTAACCTAGTTCGGATGGAATTCGACGCAGTGCGGTTATTTGCTGCGACTGGCGGCGTCGACTCTAGTCGTTGCGCTTTGCATGGAGTGGCCATTGAAGAAGGAACGCTTTATGATCCCTCCGAACTAAATCGACCTTCGGACGAGTGGAGATAAAAGGATAATATCACAAGATTGCTCACTTTACAAGGGAGGTCGTTTCAGGGCGTGGTGAGCTTTTTCCAATGATCTGTGCATTATTGTAGGGGAAGTACAGGACTAAGAAATGAGGGTCATTTCGCTGCGCGCTTCTAGAATAAAAAAAAAACGTAAAAAATAGGTCGTATGGTTCGGATCCCACCGAGGGACAAATTTTGCTTCTACAGATTTTCATTTTTTGGATCAAGGTTTGTCGGATACATTGGTCCTAACGAAAACATTCACGATAAACTGACAATTCTAGTTTTATGCTAGCAAAAACTGTTTTTCCGTTCGAATTCGTTAGTATGCACAGACATCAGTCTTCGGCGCTATGCTGGTGCAGAGCCACTGAAGACGAAATAAAGTCTAGAATCGTGAAATCAAGCACTTTGTCATTACCCTAGGAGCAAGTGTTAGCAAATTTTTTTTTGACTTTTCGGGTCCTAGTCTGAGCGACCATTTGTCGGCAGTGTGAGCGGAGTTCTCATCTTAACGTGCAGCGTTGCGTTCATTGACGCTTACGCGATCCCGGATCAAGCCAGTAAGCAAAGCCCAAGAAGGTCACACATTGTTTTGACCCGGAAAATTCGCGTTTTAGTGGCTAATCAAGTGGCCCTCTGTACAAGATATAACACCTAATATCTTGGCGTCACCGCATTTTGGCGAACAGAATAGCTGCGTGAACCTGGCGCTGGCGTTTCCCTATATTGTTTAATAACGAATGATTGGAAAGAAAGATGTGGCCAAAATTGTCTATATTGACCACACCAGGAGTTACTAATTCGCATCAGATCCCTGTATAGCTTTAGGAAGCATACGTCCATCCGCAAATCTGTTCCAATGTGAGTGCGTGAAATCGGAGTAGTTGAATAGCACTGACTCGATTGAGGTACAGCTACCAGAATGTGCCGCATAAATGGCTTAGCCCAAATATCCAGGTTAATTCAATGCGCAGACACAATGGAAAGCGAGAACAGCGAAATCTTATAAACCATGCAAAAGCTCCGACGCAAGGGAGCGAACCACAACCCCGACTTAACTGTCCGATTGCGAGAACTCCACCCTATATCGGCTAAGCATCGTGCTCGATCTGTGCGCCTCTTATCCTTGATGAAAACTTGCGAAAAGCCGTTACACTTTGCATGTGACCCAGTTGGAAGCTCATTTGGCGTGCGTTTTTCGCTTCGGATTTCAAATAGTCTTATAAGGACGCCCCCAGTCAGCAACTGGTCAAGTTGCAAGTGACCTCGCCCGTATAGAGGCCAGAACGAAAGCAGATTCAAAGATTTCTTTTCACTCGTTTTTTTAACCTTCCCTGGAGCGGCGACGAAAATAAGCACATTTTTCCGGGTCCTTTGCATGAGCCCTAAATATGCAAAACCGGTTTTGCGAGAAAGGCACACGCCCTGAACGACCTCCCTTGTTGAGGAAAATCTCGACCCCAGGCAGGTCTTGAACCTGCACGTCACGCTTTCCATGCGAGTGCGCTATCCGTTACGCCACGAGAGCCGCTCTTACCCTCAATTTTATGGATTTTATGCCGTAGCCTTACAGCACTCACACGCGTAACACGGTGAGCCGGTCAACCGTTCGTTTAGGTATCGGCAGTGAGTAGCGAGGTTGGAGGTTATAGTCTAGTTTGCTGCAGACGAAGGGGCGCGTCAGGCGGTGAGTTTGGCACGATGCCAAACCTATTTTCCACCTGTTAAAGCGAACAGGTGACGAGACTGTATTATATCCTTAGGATCACTTGCTTTCAACCACTTGTTGTCGCATACGCGCTTCAGAAACTGGCAGAGACCAGGTTTGGCGCCGCGGCCCACTCATTCTGCCTGACGCGCCCCTTCGTCCGCCGCGAACTAGAGTATACATGATTGATAGAACTACTGCAAGAGAAAATATCTGTAATAAATCGTGGTGATAAATGCTTCAAAAGCTCTGCAATATGCCTGCGTATACTGGGGTAGCACCTTCGTCTACAAGTGTTTTTGCAGTAAATGAGGACCCGCCTATCCTTATGAAATCTTCTCCACATGCACATTCTCATGGTGTTCGGTCTATCACCTTCGTTCTTGCTTTGTCAATTCATTCAGTCATCGAAGGCATCGCACTTGGTGTAGGAGTGAGTTCCTTTTGTTTTTCCTTGTTCTCCCTGAGGCTGCGTGAGGCGGCGATCGATTAAGCGTACCGTAGCATACAGCAGCGTTTCAGGGGACAGGAAAAATATGGATATTGATCTAGCGTCTTGAGCGCACGCCAGCGTATGCCGGAGCACAGCAGCGCAGCCACTATAAAAGTATAGGTATCGATTTAGCGTTCTGAGCATACGCCAGCGTTTTCTGCGACTGTTCGCAACTGTTCGCAACAATTCAAAGCTACCCGCGAAAACGCTCAGAACGCTGCTGTGCGCTGACGTACGCTAGATCGATGCCTATACTTTTCTGGTACTTGAAACGCTCATAATGCTAGCGTAGGCTCAAAATGTTGACGCGAAGAATGAATACAGCCTAGTCGTTGAACCCTGAAGATATATTCGAAGAGGGAACGTATTTCTAGGACAATGCATCGGAAACCACTGCATTATTTCTGTCTCTTCTCGTGCACAAACTGATAGTTGCTTTCTCAGTGGGCCTACAGTTGGCTCGCACGCATGCCCATCAACTGCAGTGGGTGAGTCGGCTCTGCTTTGTAATTGTCTGAAGGTAAAGATACAGTGTTCAGGTAGTAGCGTCTGTGTTTACCTTGGCTCTGATGTCACCTCTAGGAGCTATAATAGGAATGGCGGTTCAGTCCGCGGCCGAGAATAGTTTTGGAAAAGATGTTGCCATCACAGTCCTTCAGGGGCTCGCAGTCGGCACGTTCCTCTACGTCACCTTTTTCGAGGTTCAATATTTCGCAAATTTTGGCACTAACAAACTATTCCTACCCCAATCTTCCGAAACCAGGACCGGTTTTCCGCCGACTTTATTCTACGAGGGCAGATTTGGCAAAACTTGCTACCAGGGCTACTTCGAGGGGGGGGGGTAATTTGACATCACGATTACGAATATGAAATCCATTGGCAGCGGCTCTAATGGAGGACACCATGATCATGTGCGCTCTGCTAAGGCTGAGCCTGGCCTATAGAGATCCTTCTCACAGGTTCAGCCTTAGCCGAGCGCAGTGTCGAGAAATAAATGCATATTCATGATCAAGGCATGAAGCAACGTTGTTACGCAAGTTTTGAGCTACTTTGAGGAAATAGTGCTTGGCTGCAAGTTGGCGCCAGATGGCGCCAGCGCCAAAAAGTGATGTCATGTTCGTGACCAGGATATCAGTTAACCCCTCTATACAAGCTTTCATCAGTTTTGGTGAGAATGATGGTGGCGACAAACTGGCGCCTAATGGCGCCGCTTGGCTTGATCATGGCCACGAACGACTCCTTTGGCGAAGTTAGAGCGAAGAAAAATACTTGAGTTCTCAGGGTAGGAATAGTTCAGTAGTACACAAGGTGCTTTTAATGTGGTGATTCTTTCCTGCTGATTCTTTCCTGTTTAGGTGCTTCTTCATGAAAGAGACAATGAACATCCGAATTTGCTGAAATTACTTGTCATGTTGGTTGGATTTTCCCTCATTGGACTTCTTCGCCTGATTGATAACCATGAACACGGGGATTTCTCTCATGCTTTGGATAATTCTACCCAGATTGCAATGATGCGAAGTGGTCACGGTGGTCATAGCCATCACCATGGTCATAGTCACGAACATCGATAATTATCACGCATACTTCTACCGGTACTAGTATTCTTTTCATTAGTGACATCTTTTCCTTTCAAATGCTTGTTAACCTTATTTAACTATGATCTATTCGATTGTATTGGTAAAAAAACAAGTTCTGATGTTGTGATTTTTCTTCAATGGGTTCTTGTAGTGTAAATATGCAGCTTTTCCTAGATTTTTTTCGTTAATAACGCGTTTTTTCGCATTCTTAGGGTGCCTCTGTCATTATTATCTCTTTCTCGTTACTTCACTCGGAAGCTTTAGTTATTACTCAAACTCTGCCAGAATAATCAAGCAGTTTGCTGTACCCCATAACTGTTACGTTCTGACTCTACTTTTTCGTTGCGTTCGTTTTTAGATGTCTGAAAGCAGCGCGATATATCCCAGTGTTGAGTTTTAGCCTTCATTTATTCAGTTACATCAAGTTGGAAATCTTAATAAAAGAAATCTCATCAAGACGATGCTCGTTGATCGTTTAGAAGAGTTTCCTGCTCCATCAACGCTAAGATTACAGTCAACGCTACTTACCCAGTGAGGCCGCGTTCATACTTCGCGGCAGCGTCTACCAGCGACCATCAGCGTCTCGAGGAACTAGGAAATCAAGGATGGCGATCTAGCGTCTACCAGCGTCAACCAGCGACCAGGAGTAGAGAGTATAGGGAAGTAGGAGTAGGACAGCAAGGCGCCGTGAAATTGTGGCATGTGCAATCACACCGCAATTACATTACTGCACTTCTGGTCGGTGGTAGGGCACATCGTGGTTGGGGATTTCCAAGCAGGGGTCGTATTAGGTCGTACTTGGGCTGAGAACAATTTTTTTTGATAGTTGATTTCCTTGTTTCAGAGACGTAGTGAAAAAATGGAGGGGGGGGGGCGTTACTATTCTGAGTTTTTGGGAGGGGTTGCTGGCTCACGTTGTTTTTTCCCTGTCTCATGGGTAATATGTATAATAAATACCCCCCAATCGACAGCAAAATTTTTGGGTAAAAGTAGGAATATTTTCGGGAAATCCTGGAAGTTTTGGGAACTTTGGTTCCTACAACTTTTCCGGAAGTTGGAGAGAATCTAAGAAATGATACAGAAAGAGGTCGTCTCCCCTCTCGCTCGACAGCTCGATGAGGAGGGAACTAAACCCCTAAAAAAGGGAGTGGGGTCGTACGGACTCGCAAATCCCAAACTAGTGATGTGTCCTGGTCGCTGGTGGACGCTGATAGGCGCTTATGGTGGCTGGTGGACGCTGCTGCAAAGTATGAACGCAGTCTGAACGATGCATTAGGTTGTCCGGGAAGTTCTCAGCGTTTTGTGTTACTATTTTTTTGTACATTCATTGCTGATTGAAAACTCATTCTCCCTTGCGCCTCAGTAGTACATCCTGAAAAGAATTTTTCGCGCTATCTGATGGTATAGTTGCCGTTTCACCATTGCTTAATAAACCCCCTTCCCCAAGACTTTTTGAAGCATGTCAAAAGAGCAACTCCGGACAATATTTTTCTTCAACTACAAATTGGGTCAATCCGCAGTCGAGACAGCTCGAAAATTAACCAGGTGTGGGGGCCCAATAGTGTTGGAGAAAGCCCGTGCGACAATGGTTCGACAAGTTTCGTTCTGGAGATTTCAGCCTTGAAGATGAACCTGGTAGTGGTCGACCTAAAGCAATACCTGACGAGGATTTGAAGGCGTTTGTGGAGGCTGACTTATCCCAAACAGTTCGAGAGATTGCAGAAAGGCTAGGCGTTGGCAAATCCACCGTTGCGGATGGTCTGAGACGGATTGGGAAGGTGAAAAAACTCGACAATTGGGTGCCCCACAATCGGACCGGCAGGAATCGGCACGTCTCGAGGTTCCTTCTTCACTGGTTTAGCGCAACAGAAACGACCCGTTTTTGGATCGAACTGTCACCTGTGATGAAAAGTGGATCATGTATGATAACAGCAGACGTTCCGGGCAATGGTTGGATGTCGATACCACCGAGGCAATTTCCAAAGCCGAATCCTCACGAAAAAAGGTTATGGTTACAGTGTGGTGGTCATCGGCTGGTATGATCCACTGTAACATTTTATCACAGGCAGGAAGGCCTAAAACCAACAGCAGAACCCTACTGTGAAGGAATCGACGAAATGTACACAAAATTTTGTCAGCTACAGCCAACACTTATCAAAAAAGATAGGTCGCGATTCTTTTGCATGACACAGTCGCCACACACGTTTTCAAAATACTATCCATAAATTGAACGAATTGGGGGTTGAAGTTATACTCCCCCACTGTCGCGGCATTATCCCGCCTGGAAGATTCATCTCGATGGTGATATCATCTTTCACGTCTGTTGTAGTGATACAGTTTTTCTTGTTTTGATATACGTTGCATTGTTGTTGAAGTGGAGAACTGTCTGGTTCATTTACTGAAGTTGAAGTAAAGATAAGTGTTTGCGGCTCTGTATCGTATCACGACAGATAAGTCCGCGTGGCAGCACACAAGTTATTACATGGTGCATCGAAGCCCAGTATCATCGAACCAAGGTCAGCTGAAGATTCTCGCAACTAGAACCTTTTACTACAAGTCAAGTTCAAGTGCAAACATTGAAATCCAGTGGAGATTACTTTCGCAACAAATCTAGGCCTACGGTGCTCAGTGAGAGTCACATGGCCTAGATCTTTACTTGTCACTACAAGTAAAGTGCAAACCATTGAATCCAGTGAGGATACTAGGCTTACAAGTGCTCAGTGAGAGTCATATTATAAGTCGAAATGGTTAGCGAACTAGCAACAGCTAAGGGCCTCATAACGGCGCTTCTGCAATAAACTAGAGCAAGTTTTGGCCCGCTTCAAGAAGGCAACAGCTCGATTCAGTGCAGGTTATCATTGAAGACCACTCCAGAAACGTAAACCTAGGCAATCTATTCGCCTAGAAGGAGCGGTAGGAACAATCGAATCTATAAAAGTGCCAAGTGGACAGGGCGCTGCGAGACTTGTCTCTGTTGGCGAAAAGAAGGACCCAAGTGAAGTGGAGCAATATGTAGTTCGGCAGAAGACGCCTTGATTTCTGCTGTTGACTACGTTGCGTCTTACAAGCTAATATAAGCGCGTTGAAATCCTTTGAAACATTAAGACCACTGCAGGCACCTCGAACAACTGCGCCCATCACACGCACATAATCAAGAACACCAACAAGCCGAACTCCCTGTTACCCAATTCACGGGTGACATCTGGGACTTTGATAACTTTTGAGAGCTCTTCAATGTTAACGTTCACTCGAGGGGATTACCTGAGCTTTTCAAGTTCAACTATTTACTGAACGCCTCGAAGGGAAGGCTAAGGAGTCCGTGAAGAAGTTCCAAGTTACCCCTGAAAACTACTCCCATGCAATCAAGTTCCTTCATGCACGGTACGGCAATCCAGAGGAATTGATCCAGAAACTCATCGACAAACTTGATCATCAAAGTTACGAAGTGAAACCCTCAAGGACCAACGCACACTCTTCGAACAGGTGCAAGTAACAGTCCTACAACTAAAGCAAAGGGGGAACACGTAGACAGTCAACAAGTCATGGTCAAGAAAGTGTTGAGCAAATGTTCTGCACATATCCAGAGGAGAGTGCTAGCGAAGAGACGTACACTTCCATCGATTACTTCATCCACAATGGAAACCTTTTCAACATAATCGAGGACGTCTTGTCTGAGGAAGAAATGATGAACCTCTACGTCAGGAAGCCA
>MU967098.1:35542-64225 GCA_036418165.1 Cooperia oncophora | reverse complement strand
TTGAAAAGAAAGAGCTGACACCAATGAAGGAGAACTCGCCAGACCACTCCCATTCTTCGCCTTATGCTCGTACGAACTCGGTTCGGCATAGGGTACTACGCGGGCGATTCCAGCAGCTTTTTTCTGCTTTTCGCTCAAAGTGTCACCCATCTTCCTCCCAATGGTATTTGAGCCACACAAATCACCATTTCAAACGCTAGGCGTGCCCTTGAGCCAAAATAAAATCATTTTTTAATGGAATTGTCTAGCTCACTTCTGTTCAGCGGCTCGATTTGGTGAATGGGTTGCTGGCAGCATGTACAAGAGACGTGACTACAAGCTCAATCGTGCATATGCTCATAGCCCTTCAACTCTTGAAATGATCTCGATTATGATTTGGAAGTTCCTGTACTTTCTCGGAAGAGTTGCTCGCACTCCAGGTAAGACACTTCCACATTTAGTGCGCAGTTAGTTTGTCAGTTTAACTAGTAGGAGCGACGCTAGCCTCCAGAGTTCAAATTTTGTTTCTACCAAGAGTTTCTTTTATATTTAAGTGGATTTGGTTTCTGGCTCCTTCCGTTCGTTCTATCTGGCTCTAACACGAATGTACCATACCGTTCTGGCAAAGAAGAGCAATCAAATCACAAGGGAGAATGCTATGAAGCAACTGTATGAACCAAGTCAAAGGTCTTACTACTCATCTTCAGTATACTCCAATACTCAAGACGAGGTAAGTAATGTTACTGTAGTTATTGATTTCTTTAGTTGAGATATATAGTGCACTAGAGCTCACTTCACGAGTGAGGCTGCGTCCATACTTTGCGACTAGAGAGGGAAAGAGTTGGCGAATCGACGGCGTGGGAGAAGGCGCATTAAAGAGAATTGTTGCTATCGATATGGCGTATTGGGATTAGGAAATGACGGATCGACGAATTGACGCCTCAAAGGGGTTTATTTATGTTGAAAAGCGTGGTTCCTAGCGATTCGACGTTTTGGGAGGCTTCTTCACCTGAAACGTCGATTCTCATATTCTACGAAAGCAGCAGGTCGATGTTTATAATTTTCGTTGCGCGCATTCCCTCGAATCGTCAAAGCGTCGGTTCTCCCATCATCCTGTAGCATCGTATAAAGGCAGCCTGACCATGGGTGTTATTGTCAATCCCCTCCCCTCCTCCACCCATTTGCTTCTGCGCTGTTAGGTTTTTCCCTGACACCCTTGATGTGATTTCTAGTCAGGTTCGCGTATGAAAGGGTGGTCCGGCGAGATGGGTTTGTCGTTGCGCCGGACTCGTTCTCTACCATTTGGTGAAGCGAGTAAGTGACAACAATTGGTGGAAAACCACGATGCGAACATACGATACAATCTTGTCGCTTGCTCAGTTCAGCAACTGGTGGAGGAGGCTTCGCCGTGCTAAACTCATCATCCCATCTTCAGCGCCCCTTCATCCGCAGCGAACCGGACTGTATTCAGCATTTTCTTTCTCTAGACCTCTCAAAACACGCTTCGAAATAAGAAAGACCTAGCTCTGGTTTTGGAAAGAATATATACTCAGAAATAAGCGGAAATATTTGCAGTGTGGTGTTGCAGTGTGGTCCACACTAGATGGTGGCGGGGGGGGGGGGTGAAAGTAGTATTTTTCTCCTGTCTCCTTTTCAGTTACTTAATCGTCCCTTACAGGACTATGACAGCGACTTCATCGATGATGAAGAGACTTACGATGAACCTGGGCCATCGAGGTAGGTGTATATGATTTTTAGCAATTGAAATCCTTCAAATTCCCAAAAAAAAACTGGGATTGTTCTCGTAGTTTAGGATTTTGGTTCAGTCTCCGAATGTTTCTTACGTGTACGGGTTTTTGTGTCTAAAGTAAGCATATTGTTTTAGATGACGATTATGCAAAGTTAGATTCTGTATTTTCACATTTCGTATGGCGATTTATTGGGAATATTATAAAAATTATTTATCAATTGTTGTAGCGGCTACGGTAATGGTCACCTTCAAAAGCAGTACTATCTTCGCTCCCGTGCCATAAACGCGTACGACTCAGAAGATGATGACACTCCAAGGTAAGTAAGGGACTTCGTCTAGGATATGGAGTGTTACCTTCGAGTTGTAGCACGGTGCGCTAGCAGCATATTTCCTAGCTAGTCGTTTGGACAACCACAGGCACAGAGATGTGCAACCTGGGGGACGCAGACGCAGTACTGCTACTTTGAACCATTGGGTCTGGTGCGAGAACGGCGTACCTCAGCCCGATTACAACACCTGCTTGGCCGCACTCGCCGCAACTGGGAGTAACACTCTATACCCCACCGTCTGTGATTTTGACTAAACTCGGTTTTTTAGGTTTCGTAAGAGCGTTCGATTCGATGTGTCGTCGTCTGCTGCGGGGTACGGTGCAGGCCAGTCTCGCAAGATGTCCAAGGTTAATTCCCTCATAATGCATACAAACGCAAGGACACCTATGAGAAAGGATATTTTAGGCTCATCGTATTGCCACGTGGCTAGGCTCGGCCGCGTCGTCAACGGTTTACTATACGCAGTGTGGAATCAATTTCATCGGCGCATGTCTCAGGAAGCCATTCGATATAATCGATCAAGCGTACATACTTCTTTGGTTATGCGACAAGACAGTCGTAATATGCCGCACAGGTGGGCGTGGCGAGCGACTTCAGGCCCAATGGAAGAGTTTTCCTGCCGCGCGACACCGCGACGAATTACATTGTCTTGTCCGCCTCTCCTTTTTTTTACACCAGTTCTTTGATCAGCTTAGAATTTTCCATTTAGGTACTCATACTATGTTGCTGATTCCGATTCGTCTACTAAAGCTAATTACTTGTCACCTCTGCAACTTCGTTCTGGAAACCGTTATGGTTACCGGTCCCCCGCTTACAAAAATATTGACGGGAGTGAGCGCAGAGCATATGTGTGAGTTTTCTTAGAAAGGAAGTAGTTTAATCTTACTGCATAGTTCGCAGTAGGCGACCGATTGGGGACAACCGTGAAGAGAATGGGGTCCTTATCGGCGAGGAGAATCATGCATGCGAAACACCGGGGAAAATGCACATCCGTGAAAAGAATTGGGTGCGTTGAGATTAACTAGAGAATTTTCAATCGGTTAGGTTGACTGCGCCCGAATAGAGAGTCGCAGATTATCCCGATCGATACGTATCTCATCCTTTTCACTGGTATGCCGGACTTTTCGGTATTTCGCCTACACTATTCTTGCTATCGATAAGTACCCAAATTTTACCGCTTCACCGATACTTCGAGGCCGCATTCTGATCGTTGCTCATTGGTAAATATGAAGTTAGGACCATTATGACTCATTTGACTCTACTTTTGTTAGCTTTGAATTCAGCGGTGGCCCGCCGTCTTCATTCGCCTCTGAACTAAAATCGATGGCTTCATACATCCTGTACTTACCCTGTCGCGCCTTCCTATTTGTAGCCTTTGCCGCTGCGGACCTTTGCCGTGGATTGATCTCGAGGTAAAGTTGGTCCATTTATTAGTGTTTTGGTATTGTTGTGACAGGACAGACAAAATGCCAGTTAGGCTGTCTGATTTTGTTCTTGTCCTCTAGCAGATATGATCGGTAGAAATGTGTGGTTTTGGCTTGAATAGCAAGAGGTCACCATGAGACGTAGCGTCGCGTCCTGAGACGTTCCTTGTAGTTGATTCAATGTGTACAGCCTTCGGGAACGGAGAGCGTGCGTCTGGATGGGAGGGGGCAACATTTGGATCGATTGCCGCGGGCGGCCTACGTCCGAATCCGAGCGCGACGTCGCTTGGTGACCTCTAACTGATTATCACGTTTCTGTATATGCCAATTTTTCAGAGTGCCTGCTGTATTTGGATGGCTCTGGGAGACAAGCAAGAGTGTCACCAGTGAACTGTTCAGTAGGTGGGCAGATTTTTCATAGCGCTTTATCTGATGAGAATTGTACTTCTGGTTGGGGGCAGCGTCGCTCGTTACGTCCGCTAGCGTGGCACATTACGATAGTCTTGTCACACATCCTCGATTGCTGCGAATTAGACGCAATGTCCATCTGACCGTCGAGACTTGTACTATCACTGATCCTGCTGTACGCTTTTTTGGCTCCCTCTTGTATTTTTGTCTATTGATTTGTAGAAAGGGCGCTTCAGATCTTCGGTGAGTATCCTAAAAATTATAATTAAGACGTCGCCGTTGGCTATGGTGGCTATTACCTCTGGTCATCCTGCTCCTACTTCTTCTATCGCGCCGTGGTGACAGTGATCGCTTGATCATTCTTGGACATGATGGTGGGTTTTACCTTTGGATCTTCGTTCTAACTCAACTCAAGTTCTAACTTAGGGCGGGTCTGCTGCCAGAATGATACGCCCAAGTTGAACTGCCATCTGTGTTCTAGAGGTGGGGAGCGTGGCCGCATACTTCGTTGGAAAATAGGGTGGATACGGTTTTTTGAAGGATATTTCGATATAGAACAGATGTCATCCTGTTTTGGCTGATCAGAGACATGACTACAATTCCGGAACGGTAATATTACATGAAAGGTTCAGCCGCCGCTTCGTTCGAATGAAGTAAGCAGCCACGGCCTCTCTATTTACTGGATATGGAGTGTAGATTATGCAGCTTGGAAAGCTAGGAAGGGGAAGGACACTGACGAAGTAAATACCTTCCTACAATCCGATGAGCCGTTACCTTCCTAATTAGAACTTCCGGACGAACGCCAAGAAAATCCAACTCTTGTTTTTTTCAGTTTCCGATTTGCACGAACAAGTATCCAACTATGCCTATAATTTCGTTGATTCTAACAGGGTGAGTTTACTTCAGTTGTTGTTCGAGTATTCCTTGGAATATGCCATTTGTTCATACTCAGATCTATGCAAAATCGCTGAACTCCATTTACGATGAATATTGGCGCAGTGGGAAGGTGGCCAGCTACAGTTTACTATCCAGGATTACTTCCGCGATATCAAATGGTTATCTTTTCATCACTACAGTGTTAAGAACCATAGTCGACCTCATCGCTACATCATGTAGGTTCCTTTCTCAGTCGTAATTTCTCGGAAGACGGCCAGGACAATCGCAAGTTTGCCGCACTGTCGCGCGCGGCATTTTCTTAGTTTGCATTAGCTTGTTAGTGGGAGCGCTGGAGTTCATTTCGGGTTTGACATCGTAGACATTTGTGGCTATTTTGGTTATCCATTGTCTATTGCCGACAGCCACGACCCAGAAACATCGCCTTCTGCGGGCGCGACGTCGAACGCGACGGCTATTAGCGCGCGAGTTACGATTGTCTTGTCGCATATCCGGGTCGATGGTTATGTGTTTTGAGTTTTTTTTTCCTTTTGTAATTATGACTTCTCCGGAAGGCTCTAGCTCAACGCTATGCTTTGAGCCTGCCTAAAAAAATTAATAACTGCTCAATCGGGATTATTTTCAGTGTCAGATCTTACCAAAGCCGTGGTCGGTTTCTTTGCCAGCACTAGCCATGATACTTACAGCAAACTGCCTTCGGTAAGCATTTTGTTTATTCTCGTTTTTTTTTCTTTTTATCATTTTCTTTCGAACACCTTGAACGACTACAGTAGGGAATAGGGCAGTAAACCTCATTCATAAAAGAGTATCCGCGCATTTTTTCGCACGGAGTAACGGGGTAAATGATATACTGGACTTGTACCTCAGGACGTCGGACCAGTGTACTGGGATCTCACGGCGCCTGATATTTAGCCTGATTTGTAAGGTCAAGTTTTGGAAAGTAACTCCAGTGTTAGAATCCTGGGCAGTTGGGGTACTTCCTTCCACCAGGTTCCTCGTTGAGCGAAGAAAACCTCCTTGATGCACTCTATGAGTTAAGTGTCTTTATTTATTGTCCCCGTCCCCCACATTCCATACAGAGCACGAAGCTAAGACACAGTGATTATCGCTGAAGACAGTCGGGGCGCGTCAGCGGCGCGTGGGTTTAGACGCGGTGCGGGGCTGCTTTTCATCGATCGTTGCGGCTTTGAGCGCCCTTGGTCGCCCATTAGTGGTGGAAAATGGGCTGGCTATGTGTCAAACCCACGCGCAGCTGACACGCACCTACTGACTTCAGCGAGAGCGACTGTATGACATTAAATGACAACTGAAGTTGATTTCAAGTTGGTGGGTTTTGTTTGCAGAGTTGAATTGATACTCTTGTGTTACCCCTAGTTGAGAGCTTGGAAACCAACGTTTTCTCTGCTATTTTTGTGGTCATGGTCGCTTGCTAGCGCCTTCATTTCCTTCCCTCAGAGGTGAAGTTGTTCAGGTTGCGTCATTCAAATCTTCCGCTCATGAAATGTTGGCATCAACCGAGAAACATCTAAGCCGTGGACTCATATCGCTTTCTAATCTCGCATCAATGATTGCTAGCGGGATCCGCAGCTGGTGTAGCGTGATCTGGAGCGGCATCATGTCCGTTTTCTACATGATCGGCAGCATTTTCCAACGACCACATCTTCCCGTCATAGAAGTAAGTGAGCATTATCGAACGTTTTCTTTTATCCATATATGATATTCTAGCAGAAGGCGACCGAACTAGTACACGAACCCCTGCATACGACAACAACTATTCAGGATCATGTGGATACCAAGTCGAATATTGTCTACGTTCCATCTCCATCGCCATCGATTGATGAGACGAAATTGATCGAGAAGATCAGCGCCATTGTAATTCCTTTTTCTTGTCATTCCAGCTTTTTTAGATGCAGTGCGCACGATGGCTGAGGGCGGGCCGTTGTCGCCAATGCCAGTGGGGTGTGACCAAGCACCCTTTCCACCCACGGTGCAGCATCGTTGTGTGAAACACATGGGAGGGAGGGGGTCGTACTTTTACGTTGGGGAAAAGGGGGGGATCGTTTTTGGTCGTTGGGAGAGAGCGGAGGTCGTAAATTTTCTCAGAACAGTAGGGAGATTCCCGGTAAATTTCGGAAAAAGTGGTAGGAAAGTTGGGAATAATCTAATGAAATTTTCCCGTTTCACATTGGTCAATTGGCTATGTACCCTTTCCCCACCCCCCGCTCGACGGAAAATTTTCGGTGAAAAACTGGACTGGAAAATGTGGGAAATTGGTAGGTAGGTGTTAGGGAAGGTGGGGGGGGGGGTCGTCGCGAGACTACCGTTCAGAGGTCCTACTGATGTCCTACTCAGTGCTAGGTTGCTACTGACACCGTTTCTCGGAAGGGGGGGGGGAGGAGGATCGTGCCTACATTATCATTTCACACATCACGATTACCCTGCTTCCACCTGTGGCACTGGCAACACGGCCCACCTCCAGCAATCGTACCCACAGCCTGTAACCGACTTCTTAGAGTATTCATGCGTGCTTAGAAGCCTCAGTGCTAGGTTGCTAGAACGTTTCTAATTAGCAAGTTGCATGAGGATCCATCTTGCCTGTTCTCTGGCTTTGAATAAGGAACCTGTGATTTTTTAGACCCTCAACGGTATTCTTATCACATGTAGCCTTGTCCGCTGCAGATGCGAGGAGTGTGGGGAGGGGGGGGGGAGTGGATTTGGTGAAGCGTGTCCATTTTTTTACCAATTGCTGTCGCTTATCTGCTTCAAGATTGGCGGAAAACGCACTGGCCCCCCCCCCCCACCCCCGAGCCCAGCCAGCTTGATGCGCCTCGACGTCCGCAGCGAAGAAGAGTGTATGAAGCGTCTCGAACGTCTTTCGCTTTCCATGCATTCTAGCCCGCGATTTATGAGAGGTGGATTCTTTCTGTGTCTGGGGTGGCAGGTCTGAACCGTTGAATTGAAGCTTTTTCGCCATTGAACAATGCGTGGCAATGAAACAACAAGCTTGTGTAACTTGCTGTTTCTCATGTCTCAATAAGCCACACGGTACAAGATGCGTGCGCCACGCCCCGCCAAACGCCTGACCACAGCTCTGCTCGCTTGTAGCTCTCCTACGCATGACGTGGTTGCGTCGTGTGAAACATTTATCTCAAATTGGCTGAGGTTCAAGTTATTACAAGCCTCTAGCTTCATTGCCGCTCCCTTTTAAATTGTGGCAATGCTGCAGTGGAATTGCTTTTGCGGGAGGAGCAGGTCTTCAGCAGTATGCCTTTTAGGTATGTTCAGGTGGGGTGGAAGGTACATAGTGTCACTAACGCAGGAGTGAGAATGGACTCTCAACTTTTATGACCACGCTAGATTTTTTTCAGGTGCGAGCAAAAATGGACCAAGATCTCAAACTCAAACTGGAAAAGGAACTGAAGTCGCTAACTGCTTCCTACGAGCAGAAGCTTTCAAACATGAAAGTAGAGGTATCGCGTTTTGAGTCCTTCTGCTTTCGTTATTTTCTCACATGCCTGACAGTCCGGGTTTTGTATTCATAAATTCGAACTGATTTTAGAAACAGCGCGCTGAAGTTGATTATTCTCATTTGGAGTCGCTAATCCGTTCGGCAATTTACGAGTACGATAGCGACAAGACGGGCATGTTCGATTTTGCTTTAGAGAGTGCTGGTGAGTTTCACAGATTGTTAAACTGCGATTTCTCACTTACAGTACTAGACATGTCGCAGAATATCGCGAAAAGCGGCTAAGATAATCGTACTTTGTCACGTCGTCGTGTGCGCCTATTGTGCGGCAACTACTCGTCTCGGGCACGGTGTCGTCGCCCGCTACGCCCACTACTGCGGCATATTACGATTGTCTTGTCACATGCCGGCATAGCCAGCTCCCGAAATGTATCCCTCTCGTAACACCTGTTGTTATTTCAGGAGCATCCATAATCTCAACTCGTTGTTCTGAGAATTACGATACTTACACACGCCTTGAAAAGATTTGGAACATACCACTGTGGTACTCCAGTTACGGTCCAAGAACTGTTATCCAGGTGACTATTTTATTCTTGACGAGACGCGGCTATTTTGAAATACTGAAACTTGCTTTCTCGCCGTTGGAATGAAGGCCTCATTAGTTTTGTATCTGTGAAGAAATTTAGAAAACCTCCCATTGTAGCGCAACTCGAAGACACTGTTCCCCGGGGAATGCTGGTCGTTCAAGGGACCTGTGGGATATATCACCATAGGGCTTTCACATCCTATCAATGTCACAATCGTCAGTTATGAGCACATTGGTAAGTGTTGTCTTGAATAATTTTGAACTTTTGGAGATGAGAAAGTAGTATATTTGCATACTAGTCGTTGCTTGATTGAACGATGTTTCCAGGTGCACATCAGGCTCCGGGTGGCGAACGCCCAAGCGCCCCCAGAACATTCAAAATATGGGTAAGAAACCGTTTCCTTCCATTGCATTTGTTCCTTCACCATTGACGACAGTGGGTGCGATCGATGGAGACGGGCGGTTGCCGCCAGTGCCACTAGTGGAGGGGCTGTGTGGGGTCTGGCCAAGCGCCTTCTCGCACCCCTCCAACCAAAAACGTTGCGAACAAGCGCCCGTCCTCGCCAATCGTGCCACCTGCCTTCAAAGGAATATTTCATTCCTAACAATGGCTTCTAGGCTTATAAATCGGAGGCTGACATGAATACTAGAGTTCTTCTTGGCGATTTCATGTACGACATCAAGGGGAGCCCTCTTCAGTTTTTCGTCATCAAGGTTAGTTTTCAACAGAATTTACTTTGGCTCTGGTATGGGTCAGTTTGGTTGAGGCGGCTCGTAATTAGGTGCTCAAGACGTGAGAGCACGGCTTTGTAAAAAGTTTTTTTTGTGGCTCTACCTTAAGCAGCTTCTTCCCTGAAACGCAGACGTCTCCCACTCTCTTGCTTCCATTTCTTTGGAGAAGGTGTAGGGATGTTTGCTTTTGGTTCATCTGCGTCTTTTCCCCCTTGCTGCATATGTAGCGCAGACTATGCAGCAAGGGGGCAGACGAGACTGCGTTCAGACGGCGCGATGAGGCGCGTCGGCGTGACGCTCTACAAAAGCGACAGCGCTCCAATAATATAGGCGCGAGTAGTCACGGACAGGAATTGATCGCTGCCGACCGCTTGATTGAGAGAGTATGGGGGGGGGGGGGGGGGCAGTAGGGTGTGCGTTGGGCCTGCAGTCTAGTATCGCCATCGCACTAAGAGCTTGGGAGAGTATAGAGAGAAATGAGAAGTACAGATTGCGTGAAGGTATGCCTACCCTCTTGTTTTTCCCTCAAAGCACAACAGCTGGGCGCCGATCGATTCTCATCTGCGCTAAGATCGTGTTTGTGGGTTGGAACGCGTTGCAGTTGTAGCGCGTCATCGCGAAGTCTGAACGCTGCCTTAGTATTAGGTTGGCGGGAAAGTTCTGTCATACTTTTTTGAACCCAAGTATTAGCCTATTACCTGAAGAGGGCTTAATCGGTGATGTTAGGATTTATACATTAAGCGAACTTGTTTTTTATTGATGTGTTCACTGCTCGGCTCCTGCTCCATCCATCCTGCGCTTTCATGGATCAAGAATGTGTATCGGCTACCGGTATGGGCACGCGACCCGCTTCAAGCGCTTCCTTAAACTATTTTTTACCACCCTGGCGCCAGCATGGCAGCTGTCGACGCCGAAATAATGGAGCTGCACAAGGACAATGTCTACAGTCATCAGACAATCTTCCACGACGCTAGCTCTTCAGAGCGGGAGCCTACGGTTCGAATGACGAAAGTGAGGTTTCGGGAGTACCTGTAAACTCAGCTCTAGATAGCTTTGGGTCGGGAAACTACTGGATGAAGAAGCTGCCTCCTCGGTCAATCCGTACGCAAGGCAGCCACGAGATCTGAAGCAAATCGTCAAGCAGAGGGTAAAATCCATCGGCACAGTCCGTCTTCAACGTGCTGGTGCAGCACACCCCGTCAAAAATTCGAGCCGGTACTTCATGCAATGGAGCTGGATGGCTCTCCCCTTGCAGGCTGGGTGTAGTCGCAGACATTGCTTCTTTTCTGACGTGCTAGCACGCCATCCCTATTCACCCGTGTATACAGCCGCAGAAACCTCCGAACGACTTGGAGCCCAAGCCAAAGTGAGATGATGGCAACTTTGCGGTCACGCGGCGGCAGTGCATTTGTTAAGCGCATTGGTATCCGACGAACTGGTCCAGAAAACTGCCATGAGCGGCTCTTCAATCATTGCGGACGCCGGGTGCATTGTTAGCGATGGCAATCACGAACTGTCAAAACTGGCTCTAGGATCTTCATAAACATGGACTCCGCAATAACATTGCTGTATAATTTTGATCTTGTACGCCTCTCTGTAAAAAGAAAGTCTAATTCGAAAAAATGTGACAGAACTTTCCCGCCAACCTAATAGTGTTTCTGCTGATAAGTAGTAGCTCAGTGTGGAATTGCGGTTTTCTTTTAGACTCAGCCAGACTATCCGGTGCAGATAATAGAAATGGAAGTGACAAGCAACTATGGTGCAGAATACACGTCTCTTTATCGCCTTCGTGTCCATGGCTCGCTTTACAAACCTGGACACGAATAGTGCTCGTGAGGGAAAGTGTCCACTAATCGCTGTTAATCTGAGAATGATTTGATTTTATTGTTTTCTTGCCTATTTTTGTAGTAGTAAAACTACCGCTAAACTTGTTCATAACAGTATATTGTTAAAATGAAGTACACATTACACTACTGCCATGTGTGACATCTTTATCAGAGCATATATTTTGTTAGTTTTCACTAGAGCGGTGGTAAAAAAGGGAAACATCTCAAGTAATCGTTGTTATTATTGTTTCTACAAACGTGTAAAATCTGTACCTGAACCGCGATTATGACATTTCTTTTCACTTGCACTATTTTTTCTTATTCTGGTGATTGAAGTATCCTTCCCGAGTTCCTCAAAATGTGAAGTATCCTTCCCGAGTTCCTCAAAATGATCAGTAACTTTTTAACTTATCCCTAATGTCTATTCCTAAGCTGCTACCTCGACTACTGCCTAATTTTCTTTTTCCAAAACAGCATTTCTGCGCTAAAACTGTGTCGTATAAATGCCGGTGACAATCAGCATGCATATATAAATGGTTTTTTTCTTGTTTTGTAAGCCACAGGCTTTTGTTTTCTTGTTTCCTTATGTTCCTGTTTTGAAGTATTGTGCGAAGGATCTCGTTTTTGTAATGAAATTTTTTAGTGAAACTGTTGAATTCTGGAGCCACAAATGAATCACCTTTGTTAGTCACACGAAAGGTAGTGGCCTGACTCCTTGGCATTGAACCTGTAATATGCAACAGAAGGGGGTCGTCTTCGGTCCGTGAATAAGCGATATGGGGCAAGAGATTCGTAATTCGCTGCACCAGTGGGCGTCGCGTGCGAACGACGCCAATGACGCGCATTCTTAGGTGGTATTGATCGAGACAGACAATGTATGTGGAAAATTTTTTAGGCACAAGTGATCTACCATGTCCTTTGTTCTTCATGGATCCGATGCTCCAATTCGAAACGGGAATAGGCAAGTTGAGGAAACGTCGCCCCATTGCCGCGCGCAGCGAAGCGGCGAGATACGAATCTCTTGCCCGTCTGCCAAGGAGAGGGGGCAGGGGTCGTAAGCGCTTGGCTGCAATATTAAGATGAGAACAAATGAGACCACCACTGATTGATAAAAGGCTTACTCATGGTTCTTGCTGTGAAGCACGCCTGAAGGGACACTTGAAGACGAAGGCAAGTTGCAAGCTTAGAAGTGGAAAACGGCAATGACAAGAAATACGGAAGACTCCCACGCGCCGACGAATCTATAAACTAAAAATTTATACGCTTGGACCATTCTGAACCGTAGGAGCACATCTGCTTGCACGAATAAGCCTTGGCTGAAAGTTACGCCTACCCAAAACCTCTGCGTGGGAGTCAGATGCATAGCGGGATGTCAAATTGGTGCCAAAAACCATTTCCTAATAATAAGTAAATGCAAATGAAGATTGTTTCAGAAGCTCACGCAAGTCTATTCAAAACAAAAGATGAATGGTTTTGCGCCGGAGGGGGAGGGGGGGGATGGGGGTTTTTGTGTCGCACGAAACTATCAGAACAAAAGCACAACTGGCGACTTTTGCGAATAGCGGCTTAGGGAAAAAATGATATCCCATAGATCAGCGTGGAAGTCTTCTAGATTCCCGCACTGTATTGGTTCCTCGAAAGATCACATGTGACCAGAGTTAAAGCAAGAAACTCGTAGGTGGCCAAAATGTCACAACGGCGGGGGAAATATTCCTGAAGGAAAGATGTTAACATGGCCTGGGGACATTTCAATGAATACCAAGCCTGCTGCTTTCCCTGGCTTTTGCTTTCGCCTCATCTGAGTTCTCAAGGAAAGTTATGCTTGTTCCCCTTTTGAAGTGATGCTTCATGCAGGAAGAGTAGTATAAGAGCGCGTTCAGACTTCGCGATCGCGCGATCCGGATCGCGCGATCCAAATCGCGCGATCACAGCGATCGCGCGATCCAAATCACGCGATCCGGATCGCGCGATCGCGAAGTCTGAACGCGCTCTAAAGTGTCAAACCCCTTCCCCCTTTCGCGCCAAACTGCGCCGCTATGGTATGGATGGCAAAACGAGAGTAGTAGCCCTCAGACGAGGGCCACATGGCGCGCCCGTGAAGAATACAGTACGAAAAAAACTTTCTATTATAACCCTTGGCTTCTCTGAGCACTGATTGCGGAATCGCACTGGGTTCGAACGAGTTTTTCGCGGTGTTTGGTTTTTTTTATACCAACTCGAGAATTGCAGTTTCGCCGACTTACTCAAGTTGTCCATGGCTCTCCATAATTCAAAAGTCACGGACACATTTTGAAGTGTTCAACGCAACGAAGACTGTAGCTATTATCGCGCGACATAACCACGAAGAAGGAATCTGAGATATTCGCTCGTGTCAGTTCGTGCTCAATCTTGCCATATGCTGTGAAGCGCCCCACTAATTTTGTAAAATCTTGCTGGCGGGGAACTGCGAGAGCACCCTTTCTTCAAACAATCATAACATTTTTCAGAGTTTAGCGTACGAAAAAATGAAAGTAGATTTGGAAGACTTTACTTTTTTCGAAAATGGGCTCAGCTTGTTTCATATTTTTCCCTTTTCAAAAAATACCTTCGATGTGATGTCGTTGTTAGAATGTGTCGCGTCCATATATGAGGTTCCCATGCCATAAACAGCCATAAGTTGTTTCATAGAAAACTGTTGTGGAACGAATATGAATCCAGGAACTTCCATTTCTCTCTCGTCACCCACCCTACCCATGTTTTGTGCCCAATGTTAACTGTTTATTATCGTGTTCATTCTCCGTGCTACGCAGTTACCCAATATGAAACTGATATGGTAGTGTTCGTATCGATGCCCGATATGCTCTTAAGAGTTTACAAAATAGACCCACCTCCTTAGAGGAAATAACACCGCACTCATTGAGATTGCTGAATGACTGCTTCTGCAACAACCGAATCGCAAGGGTTACAGAGATCTTTACTTTCCAATCGAATGAATATGAATCACATCAAGGCATGCAAGTGAGAATACAAAATTTGTACAAAGATGAAGTTAAGTTCAGGTACATTTAGGGGTAAAAATTGAGCAAGTCACATTGTAAACTATTCACATGAAAACAATCGTTAAAACTATGAATAAAACCATTATCATAGGATCTCACAGGGCTATTCGTTTTCGGTAAGACATGACCATAAATCTCTTGTCTCGAATTTCAGCAACAAGAGACCCATACAGTAACAAGAGACCCACATTAACTTGAGAGGAAAAAGGATCAACCGAAGAAGTTTGATTATCAGTTGTCAGTATGATGATGAGACGCTCCTGCTCTTGCATTCGCTACCAAATTGTTCGAAGAAGCTATTTCACTCAGAATCTGCAAAACAACTATTACATCGTCTATCTGAAAATCAGATACAGCGCTTGAAAAACTTGTTAGTTCAAGAAGTCCCTAAAGCCATGAAAAAAGAGGTTACTCTGTAGCTGAGCTGTTCGCAATTATACGACAACCTTTGAAATGACACGGCTACAGGCAGACGTGACTCCTCAAAATCTGGCCGCCGAGTACAGAAAAATCTGGCCACCGAGTACAGACAGAGACAGTGCAAGAAAGTGTTTCCGAAACCTCAACATTAAGTTGGGAGTGGCCCCTACAAAAGGATAGTCAGTAGTCATGGGAACCCCAAAAAAAGTACTTGCCGAAAAGAGTGTTTGCTACGAGCATTAAAACAGTCCACAACGCAAGTGCTTGGAAAGCTCTAATTTGTCCAAAGACATGACCCTGGATTGCAAATGGTGGGCACTGGGGCCCTAATATTAATTCGTAGGTTATGATGGACATATCAGTGAAGAAAAGAGCAAACCGCTCGAGAGTTCGAACCATATAGAAATAAGACCTTGTTGATACTAGACGATACAATACTAGACGAGCTAGGGGTGAACAGAGACGCCGAGACGCCAAGAATGCGTTTTCATACTTCGTGGCAGCGTTTTGCCAGCGTCTGTCAGCGTTTGCTGCGGCCGCCAGTGTGTTGAGCATCACCAACGTTCCCAGCTATAATCGATACTTGTGCTCTCTTAGCTCAATACGCTGACGGACGCTCAAAAAGTTAGATCGATGTCTATGCTCTCCTAGTCGCTGAGAACGCCGGCGCACGCTCAAACTCTGGCGGACTCCCAAAGCGCTGGATCGGTTCCTATAGATTCCTTGTCACTCAAATGCCCATGTTGCAGACAGACGCTCAAATGGTCTTGCCAAGTATGAATACATTCCAAGCGAGAGACAATACAAAAAAAACAAAACAAGAAAACAAAGAACTCAGGAACAACCGCAGTCAGGCGGGCCGAGAAATTGATTGAAATTACTGGGTAGGACCCAACCCGGCAAGGTGGTTGGAATGGGACGCGTTTTTCCCGGTAAAGTTACTTGTATTTGAAGAGCCATAACTTCGTCAAAGGGGACCTGTGGAAAAGAAGAAAATGCAGTCGTGTAGAAAAAGGTTCTAGCTTCCCGAAAAGTAATAAATGTTTATGAAGGTGGCCAAAATTAGAGAGAAATTCAGCGTTGGGATTGGTTGAGGATTTTCGACACTGGGTGCAAACTGTCATGGTTTGAAAGATGATAATTCCCCGAAACCTTTACTGTTTGTAAATCCAAAACCGGCGTCGGATAGCGGTTTATGAATTTTCGGGATCCATGAGATAATCGCGTTTTGGTTTTCTGCAGGAACCTCCGAGCTGCTCGAAAAACCCGTTTTCTGTGTACCGTTTCAAGTGGGCGTACTCGGATATCCAGGAATGCATCTGGAATGCATCCCTTCGTGGAATAGGAGCAAGCAGTAGGTGTTTTAGCGCACATTAGCTTCATTTGCGCCATGCTTAGGCTCCCACGCAGAGGTAAAGGGATGGTGCAGTTCGATGCAATACCTGTCTACACGAGCAGAGGTGTTTACAGGACTCAGGGAGTTCCATGACCAACCTACGCACTTGTTTACAGTGTTGTTCGTTGCGGATAATGGGGCGTGTCCGTGTCCGACGCCGCCAGATCTGTGCTCCGCCAATTGCTGACTCCGATAAAGGAGACCAACTGCTGGAAAACGTCTGATACGAACGATATGGTAGTCCTGTCGTTTGTCGAAAAAAAACAGGTTGGCTCAGCGCCAAGCGCGATCGCGGACACGCCCCATCATCCGCAGCGAACCAGAGTATGAGTTGTACTGTTTAGCCATATACGAGATGATGTCGACTTATTAATATTTCCAATTTAATTTCAGATCAGTCCAAACAAAGGGAGTTTTGTACTTTTTACATATCCGGATTCTCTACAAAGCAAGTTTCGCTACACAGGACTCAGCACACTGACACCTTTGCGCTGCTCGTTACTGGCTACCGCACTCATTACGACCCCCCCCTCTCCCAGCGGCCAAATACGACCCCCTCCCTGTTGGGGAATCCCAACAATGATGTGCCCTGCGGGTTCCAACTCTCCCTCTATATACCCCATTCATGTGAAGAGGATCCCATTTCGTAGGTAATCATAGAATGCGATTTAAAATGAGGACATACCACATCGATAAATAGTTGCATCGTTGCCGATTTACGCTTTTCTCTTTCCAGAGCCATTATGTGAGGAAATCAGCTGTTCTTTCATGCGATTGATTATTTGTTTCATTTGTTTCAAACAATCTAGTGAAGTCTGAAGAGACCAAATGAAGGACTGTCATCACAATGAAATGAGCAGATGTAACGCAGTTTCACTGCTTGTTGAGAGATGACTTTTCACTGACGTCACATAACACACGCCACCTAGCTCTCAACATACCTGCGCTACATGGGCTCCAGAGACAATGATGACAAAGCAAAATGCAACAAACCTGACGACATACTGCTAGCTGCATCTAAAAAGAGTTATTGAACAAAAGCTGCGAAAGCGGTGACAAGGCTCCTATTCATTTATTACCTCGAGTATTTCCGATTTTGTCTTGTATGTCACAAATTCTAGATCGAGCTGAGAAATCTTCCTTTTCATTTCCAATAAATCTGCACTTTCCCGGGGTGCAGGTGCAGATGAGCGATCCAGACAATGGCAGAAGCACTCGCAACCTGAAGCAGTTCTCTTCAATAGAAAAGTACGCTACCAGTAAGCTACCTAAACCGCGCCGAAACGAAGGGTTGCGATAATCCTGTGCTCCTTATCTTTTCGCAAATTATTCGATACAGGATATGCGCGCCAAAGCTACGCCATATAGCCAGTCGTTCGGCCACACTAGGGAAATATAGCTGTAGTCGGGCGTATGACTGGCTTTGAGGCATAGGGCGTGATTTGCGTGTGTTCTGTATCGAACAGCAGGCACAAACAACTAGCGCTTTATCATACGCTATCTTCATTACCGGACATTTTAGTGTCAATGGTACTGTAGGTCTACGGCTCAGGGCACAGCATCTTTTGAACAGCTTGGGAGAAATCCATCAGGATGGGATCGTACTTGGTCTCTGGGGAGGAGTCGTACTTATAGTAAAAAGAAACCTTCGAAACACGAGGAAACTCTCCGGTCGTTGACTTTCCTCGGTTTTCCGGTTCCATGTATGCTACATAGCTTCCCCTCCCCGAGCTGGCGTGATCACAGAACTATCATACCAGTTCTATTCCTCAAAGTTGAAACCAATAGGTTGTAGGGAGGATGGTTCACACTCACCCCCTCGCTCCTCTCCCAGCTCGTAGGCAGATTCTTTCACTGGGGGGAGGGAAACTGGGAAGTTTCAAAACTGCGAAAAGTGGTAGAAAGTTGGAAACTTACGGAAGATGATAGGCAGAACGAGGAGGGAAAGGGAGGGAAGGGGATGGTCATACAATAGGGAATTTCTGAAGTTAGTTCGTACCAATGCCGTCATTCAACACATCAAGATGCTGTGCAATGGTTCATCTGCAAGTCTACCAACTTTGCACGCGGGAAAAGTCCACTTATCAGTTAGCATACTCATACAGTATCTTTACATAACAGAAAGAGGCACTATTCAACTATTACTACCCCAGTTTTGCGAAAACAGGCCGGATCTTGATCGACTTTTTTCTACGGGGGTGGATTTGGCTGAAAGTTGGGTTCTAGGTAATTCGACCTCCTGAACACGAATATCACATCCACTTGGCCTGAAATTGCCTGGCGCCCGCGCCATAGGCGCCAGTGATTTGGGGCATTTTGGCGCCGGCGCCCGTAGCGCGGAAGCGGAGCGGTTTCAAGCCGAGGGAATGTGATATTCGTGATTAGGAGGTCAAACTACCCCTAGGTACAAGTTTTCAGCGGATTTCGTGATCTAGGGTACTTTGGCGCCGGCGCCTGTGGCGCGGGCGCCAGGCGGTTTCGAGAGGAGCGGATGTGATATTCGTGTTCAGGAGGTCGAATTACCCCTAGAACCCAACTTTCAGCCAAATCCACCCCCGTAGAAAAAAGTCGATCAAAATCCGGCCCGTTTCCGGAAATCTGGGGTAGTAATAGTTGAATAGTGCCCAGAAAGAATATGAAAGCTGGACTGACTTATAGTAGACGGCCGATTCGATGAAGGATCTGGACGGGTGCCTGCTGTAGTACCAACACGACGAGCGGTTGTCGCTGCTGTTGGCTGGAGGTAGCGAGGTTGATATGATGGTTGCGCTATTGCAGCTCTGCCGGTTCTCGTTGAATCGGGCAGTGGTCTTGTTGCTGAAAGAGAATGGTGGTTCACTAGACTATAGAAGGTGGTAGACTTGTTCGCTGCAGATGCTGGGGTAGTAGGGGGCTGGATTTGGCGACGCACCAAGCTGTTTCCCTTTCAATTATTGATGCTTTCTCACTTCAATAATCGATGGTATACGACTTGGCGCCGCGCCAGGTCTAGCCCCTCCGCCCCAACGCGCACATCCGCAGCGAACAAGACCGTACATGTTGAGCCGCATTGTTATGAAATGTGAAGTCTGCACGCTCACCTGAAGATCGAGAAGTAGCCGAATTAGTAAGAGCTAGTCTTTTCGCAGGCGCGCAAGATGTCGTTTTGCTGAATCCCATGCTTCTTCGTTTGAGTCTTCGAGCTGCTCGAACAATGGAAGAGACCGGTTGCACGGCTCAAATGAAAGCATTTCGAATGAAAATATCGGACAATTTGACAGCGGCTCAATCCGGTAACTTTGGGTGGAACTTCACAAAAAGGCTGCTGAAGAGAAATCCACACGAGAACAGATTTTCTTCTACAGTTCATTTGTGAATGAGGCAATAGCTCTAATGTGTTTCTAGAATTTAAATGATTTTCAAGCGACACATCTCGCGGCTACCTCGTCGACGGAATTCCGTCCTAGCGTAGGGTATGAGACAAAACAATCGCAATATGCCGCGCTGATGGCCGTGGCGAGCGACACCGCGCCCGACAGACGAGTTCCCTGCCTAGCCATTTGAAGTTGGTTGTTAAGGGGATAGCAAAACTCGATATCGCAAAACGGGGTTTTGTCTCCGCTTGAATTTGTGTGAGTTTTGTTTGCTGCCACGGAGACTAGCTGAATCCCGACGGCGCCATTGTTTTCTACGGGCCGGCTGCGGCAAGTTGCCAACAATTTCTGGTGTCATTGGCTACCGTAATCCCACGCCTGGTTTTATTCTTCTATTCTCCCAATAGGGTGATGGCGAAGTTACATGAACGCATGTATCAGTATACAAATTATATCGCTTATATATGGGCATAAATATATTCATGTATATGTATATACATTGGGCACTATTCAACAATTACTACCCCAATTTTCCGAAAACAGGCCGGATCGACATTTTTCTACGAAGGCTGGTTTGGCCTAAAGTTAGGTTCCAGGGATGATTCGGCACATCAGCGCCATTCGGTATGGAACCGCCTGGCGCCCGCGCCATAAGAAGGCGCCAAAGTACCCTTGGTCACCAAATCCTGAAGCTGAAAACTTGCATAGGGAGATTATTTGACGTCTTGATTACAAAAATCACATTTATTTTTGGCGCTGGCGCTGATAGAAGAGCGCTACGATTATCTGCGCTTGCTAAGGCTTAGCCTGGCCTAAAGGGCATCACTCGTTCTCCCATACTCAGCCTTAGAAGAGCGCTAAATGGCGCTGGTGTCGAAAATAAATGTCATATTCGTGATCAGGGCATCAAACAACTCTATTATGCAGGTTTTTATCGATTTTGATGAAAAGGGTGTGGCACATATCAGCGCCTAATGGCGCCAAGTGGCGCCAGGGCTGAAAATTAATGCGGTATTCGTGATGGACATCAGATGACCCTCCTGTGCAAATTTACATGGAATTTGGTGAGAGAAGCGGCGGCTCCAAACCGGCGCCAAATTGTGCCAGCATGGCGCAAGAACAAAATTTCTGCAAAAAACATTTTTTTCTGACCTTTTGAGGTAGTAGTACTTGAATGTTGCCCTTGCGCCATTTGGCGCCTATTTGGCGCCACATAGATAGAAATCTGCATAATAAGGTTGTTTGATGCCCTGACAACGAACGGTCGGCCTGCCTCAGATGTGAGACTGTCGCCTAAACCTACACCGGAAAAACAGCCGGACGAGTTTTACGGGCGCAAGTCGTCCACTTCGTTGGGACCACGCGTCCCTTTAACTTCATTTGAATTAGGATACTTCAATAAGAGCGGTTTTTTTGTGAGATTACCGCTCTTGTGCGTAATCATAGTTAATATTTTCGAGACACATGAAACCTGAGGTGCAACCGGAAACCTGAGCACACCAACTGCATCTTCTGTTTTTTTAGGGACTACATCCCGTCGGGTGCCACCATTTTTAGAAGTTCTGCCACTCAGCGTTGGATTTCAGCGCAGGAAGATACCTACAACCTATCTTCGGTATTGTGTGCACAAAACCGCTGTTATAAGAGCTGTTTGTTAGATGTCTGGCGCGCGAAAATTTCCGTTTGACATGTGGTTTGGAGACACTTTTGACTCGCTCAGTTTTAGAGAGCTCTCGAGGGAAAGCGACAAATCTCTGTTAGATCTAGATTCATACTGCAATTCTTCACAAGCCGCAATGGTAAACGAATTCCAGCAAAACATAAGCACAATGTTTTAAATGCAGCTATAATGGAGAAGAGTACAGCTGCGTGAAAACGTGAATTAACTCTTCAGGATCATTGGCAGATATTCATGCTTATAGTGTAGTTCTCTGCGGACGGTTGGGCGTGTCAGTGCGGCTGCGTTTGGCGCGGTGCCAAACCCGTTCTCCACCAGTTTTAAGCGAACAAATGATATGACTGTATCATATCGATCGTATTACTCGTTTTCTACCACTTTTTGTCGCATGCGCGCTTCAACAAGAAGGCAGAGAACGGCCTTGACGCTGTGCACCTCATACTGGCTGACACGCCCAACCGTCCGCAGCGAAGTAGAGGGTATAACTAGGCCCATTACAACGCAGTCCACAACATAATAACGCTCTTACTTGTATCCTCCCACCCCCTTCTGCAGGTGAACGAGAGCAGCCCCGAGTACAAACATGGGAGCCACTCTTGCTCATGCGGAAGCTCCGGAACCAATCCACAAAGCCAAAAGCAGTATGCACTTAGCAAAGCACGAAACCGGTAAGTCAGTATCCACTTCCATCAGCCTTTCGAAGCAGAAGCAGATCTCGAAAATATTAACTATGATTACGCACAAGAGCGGTAATCTCACAAAAAACCGCTCTTATTGAAGTATCCTAATTCAAATGAAGTTAAAGGGACGCGTGGTCCCACAACGAAGTGGACGACTTGCGCCCGTAAAACTCGTCCGGCTGTTTTTCCGGGTGTAGGTTTAGGCGACAGTAAACGTGAGCAGGATGATATCGAGAGAATTGATTAAGCTATTCAGTAAAAAACGAAAATACCGTTAGATATTAGCACACTTCTACACTGGAGACAGACAGTGTCCGACATTGACCAAAAAAGAAGGAAGAGAAATCATCACGGTTATTCGAAACACTCCACGTGAATAATTATGTGAACACAAAAAAGAAAAAAGGACTTAAACTTCATGTTATTTCAAGAAAGCAATTTTTTTTCCGCTTCCAGCTTCTGGGCAGTCCAAGAAGGTGCTAAAGAAATGTTTTACGAGTTCACGATGAGCTCGTGTCGATAGAAAACACTTCAGTTTTTTGCACGAAAGATTCGGGTGGACACGTTTTTGTTCATGCAAAAGATTCCGTCTTACGCGAACTTTAGAAAAATAAAAATTGTGAGGCACACTTTTGTGACAGGAGACTGACCTAGACTCCTAGGTCACAGGTCACTCTTAGCCCTTCCTTTGACCTTCCCGATGGTCAGTAGTAATTCACTGCAGTACCACTACGCTCCCACTATTGAGCCACCACTAATAATAAGCCAGCGATTATCGTCCAGTCGATCCGATTGATAAAGAGAGCGAGGGAGCACCGACAATAGAGGAAATTTGCTGATTCGCCACATAAGAAGGATTGCATATTTGATGAGAAGGATGTCACACAATCAAACAGGGGGGGGGGATGGAGGAGGGGAGGGGGAAGCACCGGTCGCTGCACACGAGCAGCGTTGACCGGAGCCCGCTCAGAGCCCTTTCCGCCAGATCGATGAGATCGTGGTCACGTGATCTGCGTTGACCATGCAAAGCATGCTCTCTTTACATTGCAGTACCGTACCAGGATCATCTAGTTATGGTCGTGGACCTAGAGGAATTCCATGGAAAGACTAGTGCGACTTACGATTAAGTAGGCATCCTTATGGTTCTACAAAGTTCCGTGAAGCTTTTTTGGATGTACAGACCAAAGTTATTCGTATGATAAAATACCATAATCAAATAAAGAACGACAAACTTCGCTAAATGAGGAATGATGCGACTAGCGATCCGAGTAACCTCTATGCGACAAGGGAAGGGTACTTGAAACAATCCTTAATTCAGCATCGACATTTAATTGCCACATCAAGAAAGACTGAAAAAAGCCAGGAGCAAGAAAGCGGGGAGGGGGAGGCTTTGAGCGTGGCTATTATTAACAGCAATGCGAGCTATCACAGGAGTGCTGAGTTCCGAACAAAATCAGTTGCTGCTCGGAATAGTCGCCGCCTCGTTCGCTAAACTGATGCGGCTGAATCCACTTTATTGCTGCACGCTGCTGTACTTATTCAACGCTTCTATATCCGCCGTACTATCTTGATAAGTGCAGGTGGAGATGCTGAAGGTGAATGGGTACAATCGCATGCAACAATAAAGTATTTAAAATTCCTAAAATTCCGCGCGCGCAGAATTTTTCTCAAAGAGGCCTCGGCTTGGTTTAGATTAGCACCACTCAAAAAGGGTAGTTTCTGGTTGCTGGTTTGTTCTGCAAGATACCGCGAAATAGCGTACCCCAGTGCAGCTTCTCGCTGCGCGCGAACATTAAAAATTCAAGTATCCGACTGCAAGGAGAGAACTTTCGTCGTTGAAAACGTTTAGAAGTGGCAAGATGCGAGGAATTATTTTATTATCTCAAGTTTCGAGGATGGCACATAGTTTTGACCTACAATCGGTAGCCGATTTCGAACGAACTTGTGAAGTGTGCATCAATATTGAATAGTCACCTTATTTTTGTGTTAACTGCTATAAAGTAGCTTTTGCATTCTCATGTCCATCTCTGCGGCCACCAGCCACATGTGATGATCACACTGACAGGTTTTATTCTTTTGGGGAACTCAGATAGAGCTGTGGAAGAAGAAGTAAGCCGAGGCCTGATGCGGCAAATAAGCATGGAAAGTGGCTGGGGACGCGCGGCACGTTTCTTTTTCTTGACGCTAGTATAAGTCCCTTTTCAAATTATGGACAGACCGCTTGGCCGGTTCGTTGATGCGTTTGGTCCAGATAGCTCTCCAAGGCTCCTAATGTCGTCTTCCGGCAGTTGCCACGTAGCATACGTAATCGCACCCCAATTAGTTTTGTGATATTCATTCATTAATCCTTCTTTCATTCATTCTACTATCAAGTAGTATTTTAAAACGCCCACTAGAGTCCACTATCGGTTTACTTGCTATCCAGTTCTTCGCAAGTCTCAATAAAGCCTTTACAAGAGGGCCAGACCTTGTTTCGAGCTAGATTTCGGTTCGCTCACCCTCTGCGTACCCTCAGAAGTCAGTAAATTTGAGATCGATACACACATGAAGTTATAGTCAGTATTGTCGTGATCAGTCGAGTAGATTCCAAGAGCGATGGACTGACCTCTCCTGCGGCGTTTCCGCGACTGGTTCTTTTCTTCTTGAACCGATCACTTCCTGATCACCATTGGTAGAGCAAGCAATCGGAGGTAGGCTTATCCCGCCCTTCTCACAACGCCCCGACTGATCGCGATGTTACAAACTGCAAACCTAGAGGAATTGTCTTCAAGTTTGTTTGGGTTCTCTAGCGAGTCTTTTTCAAATGTTCAAATGTTCACGACTTTTCAATCTCTAAAAAAGGAAGCTCAAACCTAAGAAAAGTTGATTGAAAGGCTCTACCAAGGCTGTTCCTACCTTTCTTCTACAATAATTTACGCACATTTTATTCGTTTGTAGTGTGCTCCAGTGGGATCTAAGAGATTTCAATACTAGCTGTTGTATTGAGTATTAAACACAACATTGTATTTACTAATACTGTTGTTGTATTAGTATATACATGTCTTCGTTAGTGTGTAGTTCTTCGGGAAATTCGTTGTTTTTTGTTGTATTGTATCCAGACTCGACGTGGCAGGTAAGGGTGTGCTCGTAGGTCAAAATTCGTGTTCCCAAGAGTAATACTAGGAAACTGTTACTATTTCAGCTGCCTTTTCTATTTTCAAATGCATTCCATTGTTGGGCTACAAACTATTCCATTCCCATATCATTTGTGATATGAGCACGTGATGCTGTGCAGTATAGTATAGTTTGCACATACTGCTGCTAGTGCTGAACACTTGTGCTAAGGTGTTTCATGTACTACCCAGACCGTAGGCCATATAATCAGGTACCAAAGTAGCTGGCGTGGCCACACTATGTCTCTTTTCGTGGATCTTTTCGTAGCGCTTCGGCAGCCATTGTTCTCTATTCTGTTTGCAATACTCCATGCGACTCTGGTCGTCTGTGCTTTATGCCTGAACTTTGATTAAGAGAACGGAAGCAGAGGCGCTGCCATGTAGCAGTGCCCAACTTCGTTAACACCTATAGCTCTCCTCACAGGTGTGGAAGCAGTAATGACCTTATCAACATGTATTTATCTGGCAATATCTCTGTCTGTAATGCTGTCAAGACTCGTTGTAACATTTCATCCTTACAGTAACTCTGATTACTTCGAGACAGACCACTTTCCTGTTGCGGGCTGTTAAGAACTGTGGATCGGCATTTTAGCTTCTGCTTGACTACGGTGAATGTCTTCGTTTTTCTTCGGTCTGAACTATTCATTATGAAAACGATCAGTTTAGGGTACTACTTGTGCTGTTCGTTGTTTTATCATGGCTATGCCTCAAGGACCGCAATTTTTCGGCCCTGGTGTGAACAGTAAGTTTGTTCGCTTTGGCACTTTGTGGTTCGCACATAACTTCATTCGGCGCTATGCAACTATTACTGCACCAATCTTCAGGAAGCAGGCCAATTTTTTGCCTATTTTTTTCTGGGGGGGGCAGATTTGGCTTAAAATCCGGTCCTATCGTAGTTTGACCTCCTCAACACAAATATCACATCCGGTCGACCTGAAAGTCCCTGGCGCCCTTGCGAAGATACCCTATATCAGCAATCCGCTGAAAACTTGTCCACAAGGGTTATTTGATTTCCTGATTACGAATATAATATTGACTCTTGGCGCTGGTGCTAATAAAGGACACTGCGATACTCTGAGCTCTGCTATCCTTCTTCACGGTCATCCTTAAAGAGCGCTTAATCGAAAAATGAATGTCGTATTCGTGATCAAGTCATCGAATGACTATATTTTGCAAGTTTTTATTGGTTTTAAAAAAGGAAATGGTGACAATTCGGCGCCCAGTGGCACAAGATGGCGCCAGCGTCGAAAACGAATGTCGTACTTGCAACCAGTTCGTCGAATAAACCTTTTAGGCCAAGTTTCAGCAAGTATTTTTCTTAAATTTTTGGAATAATTATAGTTGAATAGTGCAGCCTTCCTGACAAAAACGTATTCGCATGGTAAGGGAAGGCCTTCATGACTTGTAACATGGGCGGGTATCTCTCTATTATCTTTTTCTTCGTAATAAAAATCCGATCAGCAGGATCAGATGAGGGGACACGCTATTTATGACAAATGTTTCTTTGTTTAAGGCTTCATAATGTTAGAGCTGATGTACGCTGACACACTCAGCAATGCCCAGGATTTGTGGGAGCAGTTACTCGGCTTTGAAAAGAGCCATTCGGAAGAAATCACTGTTGTAACAGAAACCTTGAGAGAACTCAGTAAGTTGTCTAGAACTTCCTTTGACTCTCATATAAGTCGCATGAATTGAAATTCATGAAACCAATTCTTTGATAAGTTCATTGGTGTATATGAAAGGCTCAAGCCTCCACCTTTAACGGCCTAGGGCTGTGCGTAATACTTTGCGTATTTTGGGAGTACGGCAACGTTTTGAGCGTTTTGAGCGACTGGGAAAGTATAGCTATTGATCTAGCGTTTTGAGCGTACGCCAGCGTTTCCCTTGATAGCCCGCCAAGAGCTCAAAACTGCCCGCAAAACCGCTCAGAATGCTGGCGTACGCTCGAACGCTTGAAATGCTGCCGTTCACTCAAACACAGGCGTAGAATATGAATGCAGCAATAGAAGCTTTGAGGTGTCAACAAATATCGATTTTTATTTTACGTAGTTCAAGTAATCTTTGTATCACAGAAGTGTAAGGAAACCTTGTCCTGATCGCTGAGGATGATGGGACATGTGAGGGAGGCTCGACATGGCGCGCCGCCACTCCGTCCTCCATCAGTTGTTGAAGGTAAGCGACAATCGCTGGTGGAAAGCGATTGATACGAACGATATGGCACAGTCTTGTGGCATGTCGGAAGAATACAAAGCGGGCTGGCGCCGCGCCAAACCCATCCCTTTTTGACACGCCCCGTCGTCCGCAGCGAACAAGAGCACCCTAGGTGCCCACGTGGTCAGTGGTTGATGGTTATAGTGATATTTGTTTCTGTTTTGATGTGCCGTTCTGCTTAATACCCGTCTCATGAAGGTATAAGATTTTTAAATCGCCGTCTATACTATGCCCCCACTAGTCGGTGACCATTTTCTCACTGCAGTCAGGTCACGCCACCGCGTCGTTTAATTTTTCTCCTGGACACGAAGAGGGTCTGCGTACGCCCCCGATGAAATGGGATAGCACCGACGCGCCTTTCTCGACTCTCGAATTTTTAACTTTCGCGCACTCATTGTCAGAAGTTGCACTGAGCGCGCTTTCTGCCGTGGCATTGGAAAAAATGGGCCAGGAGTTCCAGAAGTACCTTTTTTGAGTATTTGTGACCGTATCCAGTTTTTGAGGGTGAAACATCTGAGGAGGGGAAAAGTAGGGTCGCGGAATGTTGGGTTCGACACTCATTTTTTGCTTTACCCCTTCTAGACATTTTCTTTCTCAAGAAATATCCGCGTTGAGAAATTGTTGTTGAAATTTTTGTCATCTACGAGTATTAATGCTTTGAAAAGCCAAAACTTCCTTCATATGTGATCCCTTGAAGGAGTAAACTGCAGTCTGCACTACCGAACGGGCGCTGCGACTCAAGTTTCCGCTGTCAAGTGATAATGCCTCCATGCGTTTAGCATCCAGGTCTCCTGCATCGAGTGTACTACCACAGCCACTTGAAAGGGCGTGACAGAACGGCTACAGACGCGTGACTCTTGTGCACTTTTTTTTTTTCAATCTGCAATACAACGACTTGGTGAATGTCATGCGCGCATTCTGTTGCCTGTAGTGTCGTAGGACGACTTTATCTATTTATCGAAGAGAGCTTGGCTTGTCGACAATTTTGCGAGCTCATTAATTCTGCTTGACCTGGATAACTTTTTGAAAACCAGTCGGGTCGTCTGCAGGCGATCCTACTTATGCAGGCGGAGTGTCCCGGGCCTTGCAACCCCTAGTGGACGGTTGTGAAATTTTCTGAAGGAAAGGAGTGAGAAGTGGGAACTGGATGCTCAGTGGATGAACTGAAGTGGTAGTATGGGTGTATTTGGATTGTTGTAGAATAAATAACAGGTAAATAAACAAATAAACAAATACAAATAAGTTATGAATTTTTGATTTTTACTGACTCCGCCCACCTCGGAGCAGGCTCCGCCCACCTCGGAGCAGGCTCCGCCCACAATGTTTTTGCCCCACAATCCTCACCGGCGACCCTCTGCTGA